>PYHW01010768.1:2747930-2760482 GCA_013186435.1 Turdus rufiventris | reverse complement strand
AAAAAAAAAAAAAAAAAAAAAAAAAACAAAAAAAAAAAAAAAAAAAAAAAAAAAAAAAAAAAAAAAAAAAAAAAAAAAAAAAAAAAAACAAAAAAAAAAAAACAAAAAAAAAGCCCAGCCAGGAACTGCAGATCCCAAATACAGAATCTCCTACAGCTCCTGTAAGAGGTTAAGGTGGATTTTCGTTGGGACATCAAGAAGATTTATTTGATTGCTCATCATGTTGGTGTCAGCTGAACTGAATTTGTGGTGCTTTCAAATGAGGTTCTATTATTGGAGAAATTCTCTTTGTCCCTAAGCACAAAGTTAAATTGTGTTTTCTATCCTTAGAGTTTGTGTGAAATTTCATTGCTTCTATAAGTTTGCTCCTTCACGAAGTCCTTTAGATTGCTTAATAGAGCAGAGGAAGCAAGATTGTTTAAAAAACAATGGGTTTATTATTTTTTTTAAATATTTTTTTTTTATTTGTTGGACAGCTAAAATGTGCAGAAGTCTACCTTCCAGGAAAAAGAAAAATAAGATGTTACAAAAAAGAAGCTGCAAATACAACAGAAGAACAACTTCCTATGGCTGATTTCTATTTTTAGCAGATTCCTGCTTTCAGTTGGCAACAATGGAACTGTCAGTTCAACTAATGCAGTGCTTTAAATTTAATCACCTTAATTTATTCACACTGACCAGAAACAGAAATTCAGGGTCCTTTTAATTAAATAACAATCCCTCAGAATGCAAGGAAAAAAAAAAAAAAGACATATCCATAGGGGATTATTATTCCAACTTTCCTGCTTTCATTAAGGACTTTCAAAACCCTCAAGAGTCACTTATGGTCCTTTCCTATTAATGAAATGATTAATAGAACATCATAATTACTCTTTAACAAGGCAAGACATACTTCCCTAAGAGTCAAGGGGAAAAGAAAAACAAGGATAATTCAAAAAAATTTGGTCAAACAACAGAGAGATAAAGAGAGGAAAAGAAGAACCAAGCTAACAAATCAAAGTGAAACCCCAAAACCAACCCAAAACCTGAGCTGTGTTTAACTCTGATATTGGATTCTTTAAACTCTTTTTTTGCAAATCCCACCTGAAGGCAATGTCTTCATGCAGCTTCTATTTCTGCAGGGTGAGATGAGTTACAGTGGGGAATTAAATTTTCGCATTTACTGGACATTGTGACATTTCCCTGCTCTTTCACCTCCATTTTATTTGTTCATTTTCTTATTAAAGCCAGGCTACACAAGTACTTCAACCTATGAATGAGCAATGAGTCAGAGCTTTAAAATGATGCCCAGACATCACTGAACAGAGTGCCAGGAGTTTGGAATCAGCTCCTTTTTCTGGGCAGGGTGTTCTGGATGCACAGGGCAGATCTGTGGCTGCAGAGCTGAGCTGGGCTCAGGGCAGCACTGAGGAGCCTTCAGCAATCAGACAAATTCCCTTTCTGACTCACTGGGCCATTTCAGGGCAAGCTCTTAACCCCTTCTGGCTACTTTTGTGGCTGATGGAGTAAAATAAAAAAATCCAGTGCAAGGAATGTTGATGGAAAGAACAAGGGAAGAGCCAGAAGCCCCCACATTTCGTGCCTCACTCCTGGGTGGTGCTCTCCAAAAATTCCATATCTGATAGGCAGAGTGTCTGCAGGAGTCACAAATTACTCCAGTTAGAATGGATTATAAATCTCAAGTAAAGCCCAGTCAATTGTACAAGTGATATATTTCTTTTATTACTGACCCTTTATTGCTTCTCTCTCACACACACATCTATCTTTATCTATCTTTTGTTCCTGGGCACAGGGGGTGTCGTGCTGCATTAATATTCCTCTCTGCAGCTTTTCTAGCCAGCCCCATTTTCTCTCCTTGCATCAAGAAATTGGAACTTCTAAAAAAAAAAATTAATATTTTAATATTTTTTTGGCTGGGCCTTGCTTGGCTATGAAACAAAGTATAGGGATATGAGAGTTATTTTAAAAAAATATTTATTTTTTTAAAAAACTGGGGAATTTGGATATTGGACTGGGATGGGGAAGGGAAGGGAAGGGAAGGGAAGGGAAGGGAAGGGAAGGGAAGGGAAGGGAAGGGCTCTCTGGTAACTGTGATCATGAGCAATAACCTCAGAGTTTTGCAGAGCTGCTTAAAAGCCAGGTTGGACCTTCCAGCCTGATCAATCAGAAAATGCCAAATGAAACCCACATGGACACTGAGATAACATGTGGGGTCGAGTCTGTAGCACAGAG
Organism: Turdus rufiventris; assembly: GCA_013186435.1. Classification (NCBI taxonomy): domain Eukaryota; kingdom Metazoa; phylum Chordata; class Aves; order Passeriformes; family Turdidae; genus Turdus; species Turdus rufiventris. The sequence continues at coordinate 2,758,250 of PYHW01010768.1, read as the reverse complement.
AAACAGGAGACACAAACCTTTCGTGCAGTGTTCTGCACACTGAGGGACAACAGGGACTCTTTATTTTACACCACAAAACCCCGTTCCAGTGCTGGCAGCAGAGGAGGAAAGTTGTGCACATCTCCAAGTCCACCCCATTGTGGTGCCTGGATGCGAAAATCTCTTGGAACAAATACACTGAACGCACCACGAGCAGAGAGACAAATCTCTCATCTACCCTCAGGGACTGAACGCAACTTACAACTGCTGAGTGAATAATTAGTGTTAATTAGCAGTAGAAATTGATGCCTTTGGAGATACTCTGCCAAGTTTTTAAGCACTTTAATACTAATGGATTTTTTTTTCTCTGGGATAAATCTTTATAGAGGAAGCGAGTGCAAATTGATTTTTAAAGAGCCTGTCCAATGCTGAATTTATCTTATGAAAACATTGGGTTTAAAAACAATTACATTTACTCTCAGTGTATTTTAATGCTTTTTCCAGTGGATTAATTTCTCTTTAAATATTTTTGCTGTAATTTTTTTGCCTAGTTTCCTGCAAAAAGAGTATGTAGAGTACATTTGCATGTTTGAAAGTTGTTAGGATAAAATATGCCGCCATGTCAAGCTGCTTAGTTCCTAAATCATTCTTCAATTATGAAGAAGTATTCAGCTGTAATGATAATGGCAGTCTAATGACACTTTGAATCACAAGAGTAAAGTTCACTGAGCAGAGGCAAAGACCTAAGAGTTAAGAAAATTGTTCAAGCAATTTCATGTCCTCTCTGTTCCAACAGTCTAACAGTCTTCTGAACTCAGAATCCTTATTTCGATTTCTTTTCACATCCTTCAAGAAAAATCAAGCAATAAGGCCAATAGGATTTGGAGCAAGGGCTTGAAAATGCCCTTCTGACTCAGACAGCATTTGGGATTTGGGCATTTCCATGGGGAAATCCCCATTGCCAGCAGGGATTCAGGGCTGGCACTCTGGCAGTGGCTCTGGGCAGGGCCAGGGGTGAGGGCAGGTCCACCCTGGCTCCTGAGGAACCAGACTGAAAAGTCAAAGAGAACAAAATATCTTGATTTCCAGAAGTTTCGGGCACTCTGTTTTCTCCCTGAAGTTTCTAGAGAGATGTTTATTCAGGACATCAAAACTCTGATGGAGAAAGCTGAGAGACATTTGCAGGCAGCTGATATGGAAAGCTCTAAACCAGCAGAGAATGAAAGCTCTTTCTCACATTGTACTGCAGCCAGGAGTCAGAGAGCTAAATCAGTGCAGTGATTTCTTTGTTGTTATTGTCAGAAACACATCGAGGGCTTTCTGGAGAAATCAGAGCTGAGAGGAAGGTTTGAAACAAATACATGTTCAATATGAAGCACATTAATTACCACAACTGTGTAACTTTTCTAACAGGTGGTGTAGCAATTCCAGGTTCCATGAAAAGTCTGTTGTGGTTTTTTCTAACAGTGTTCAAAATGTGCAGGCAACATTCAAACCAAATTAATTTCCTGCAGCAAGAAAGAAGGACCAGTTTCCATTTGCAGGAGAAAATAGTTCTTTTTTTGCCTGCTGGAGACCTCAGAATATTTGTTCACAGAGGTACAAATGTGAGAGTCACCCAATGAGCAATGGCAGATAAGAGCCTCTCTGCTTCTCCCTTCCTCCCACTTTTAGAATTATTTAGAATATTTTCTTACAGGTCATGATCCAAACCCAGCACAAATCATGAAATACCTCCAGTGATTTCCATTTTTGGATGAGGCTTTATTTGAAAATCACTGGGTGCTCCTCAAGAGCAGATAATTCTGTGACCCTGCAGGGAACCTCTGAGGACAGGTTACATTTTTTCTTAATGACAAATTGAACTTTTGTTCATGATGTGCATGAAAGGCACAGAATTTATCTGGTGGATCACAGCAGCGGTGAATTAAACCTTGAATTCAAACCCAAGCCTACAGACCATGTTTACAACCTACTTTCTAATCACACTGCATATATAAATTGGAGATTTTTTTTTTTAATAAGACTGTTTTTGTGTTTGTCTTCCAGATGGATATAGGGTGCATGTGTTCTGCATGGGTTTCCATGCAAAATTAAAGGAATGTGGATTCACAAAGTGCCTGTGACAGGGCAGTGATATTTTTATATGTATATTTTTAAATCCTGAGACACCATAATCCTTCGAGAGAATAGCTGTTGTTTTGGGCTGTGTGTATTCTTTAGAGTAGCTCTTGTTAAGTTTATTTTCCCTCTTAATACCAGTGACAGCAGTGACCTGAGTTTAAGGTGAATAAAAAGTAATTATTGTACAAGACATTTTACCCAAATAATCCCTACTTCAGTTTGTACGCAGATTTTAGTGATACAAAGCCTCTCCCCTCACCCCTTGTTCCTCCTCTCTGTTTTTTGTCAGGAGGTGTTTCAGACACACAGTTCTGAAGATGTGCATTTATGCTTGGTTGGGCTCAGGTTCTCAGAAGTTATTTGGTTGTGAACAAAACCTGAAAGGAGACAAGCAGTGGGTATTGAATTATTTTTGTTTATACCAGCTAACACCAGAGGCTTTGGGGATCACAAATATGCTGTGTGCTGGTATTAAGAAATTCACCGCTTTATCAAAATGTTGGGTTTACAGGCCCCTGGAGAGTGACAGTTTTTCCTGTTTTTCAGTGAAAATATTGAGCCAATACTCTGTGCTCACACCTTTCCCTGCCTGCACCCTCCTCCTCTGTTCAATAAACTCCTTTGCTCTCTGGGTATATTAAATACAGCTTGCTTCGTCAAGAGATTATTTTCTCTTTTTTTTTAAATTGCTTTTGACTCTTTATTGCTGCTCATTAGAATGTTATTAACATGACCTCGGTTATGACAATCCCCAAAATCTGCTTCACTAACAAAATGAAGCTTTTTACCCTTCCCAGCATCACCCCTGGCCCTGAACAATTCCTGGGAAGAAAGAGCAGAGAGCAGGTCCTTGGTGCGTCTGAGGTGAGAGGTTCCTCTTTTGTTATTAATGATCCTGAGGAGTGTTTTCCACCCTGGCTCTGTGTGGTGACAATTATTTTGGGACAGCTGGTGATGTGAGTGGTGTCTCGGTGGGGGAAGAAGCAGGGTTGAGTCTGCTTTTAACTGAGGTGGATTTTTCTGTGAGAAATCTCCCTGGGGAGAGCACAGACATGTCTGGGCTCACTGGAGTGTCCCAAAGGCCACCAGGCAGTGTCCCAAGGGCCACCAGTCCTGGCCAGCCCTGGCTGGGTCCTGCATCCACCTCTGCCAGCACCTTGGCAAAGAAAGATCACTGTTTCTCTTTTATTTTTACTCAGAGAAGGCCAAATTAAACCCAGGATTTCTCTTTTTATGAGTTACAGTAATTTCACGATTATAAGCCGCACCTGATTAAAAGCCGCACCTCCGGGTTTGGACCAAAATTTTAGTCACAATGATGTGGCTTATAATCGTGAAATTACTGTATATTCCTCAAGCTGAGGCTGTTAAATCAGGGCAAAGCAGAGAGCTGGAAGAGGAAAAACCTGGGAGGAATGGAGAGCATCGGGGAGGTGATGCTGTGGTGACACCTGAGCACTGAGGGAAGTTGCATTTTTGGGGACTGGAATGCCCAGAAATGCTTCCCCAGCTCTCTCCTGATGGCTGCAGCTCACAAATAAACACTACAAGTGTTTTCAGGCCTCCTCCTTTTCCCTTTAGTCTGAGTTTTTCAGTTTTCAAAACTGAAATCACAGCGCAATCCCCCAGGGAGGACAGTGAGGGATCAGGGGCAGGATAGAAACTTATCCACACAATTTAGTTTTTGTTTTTACTGAATTATGCAGCACCAGAGCTCTCAAACCTCATGCACCAATAATCCCAAACCAGCGTTGTGGGAATTGCCACAATTTGTAAGGAAATAAGAAACTTGAAAGTCTTTTTTTTACCAATGCAAGATGCAGGCAGTTGGAGTGTAAAGTTGCAATAAAAAATAAATTTCATATTCATTTTTGTGCATTAAAATTAGCCATTTACTGAAAGAGTTTTGGACCAGGGCTGAACTCCAGCATGTGTAAAACTCCTGTCTGTCTATTTTTATTGTTGATCTGTTCCAGAATTCATTTGATCTGAAGAGACCTATATTTATTCCCAGGTTTTCCACTGTGGGTTTTTTTCTTGTTTGGTCTTTGTTTTCCTTTGAAATTCAATATTAAATTCAATTCAATCATGAAAATAATGGATTTCTAAATGTATGGTTTGACATAAAAGTAGAAAGAAAAAGGGAATTTGACTGCCTTCTAAAAAGGCCATGTCAGAGGAAATGTAACATTTAAAACTGAACATTTAAAAATGATCCTTGGCAAAAATCATTTCAAGTCATTGTAGTTTATCTGCTTTACCTTTAAGCAATTATAGAAATCTTACCTAATCAACATTTCTAATTGAAAAACCATTCTGAACTGAAAGTTCATGCATATTTTCTATAAAATGCAGCCACTGAACGTGTATATTTTTTAGCATTCAGAGTGGAATGGTGGGAGTTTATTCAAGAAAAAATAGCTAAAAATTAGCTAGATGTCTTTTTGCCAATTTGTGCTCAGCTGTTTATTCTTGCCTGTTTATTGCTTGTCTGTTGAAGTGCTGGGAATGGGATCACAAGGAATTCAGGATTTCTTTCCCTGTGTGTGCACTGTGCAGGAGCTGTTTGGAGCAGGGAACACCTGGGCATGGCAGCCAAAATTTTGATTTTACAGCAAGTTCTGAGCAGGTTTTAAACATCCCCCTGTTGGTGGATGCACTCATTGTGTAGATGTGTAAGGTTATGAAAAAATCAGGGTTTTCCTTGATAACCTGAACCCTTTGGCTCAGTCTGGCCAGACATCCTGATATCTGCAAGGGGGAAAACATTGAAAGCAGAATATTTCCAGCCTGGGCTAGCTCCCTCCAGTGCCAAATGAACACAGAGGGGCTTTTAGGAGATTTCACAGGAGGTTTTTAGGAGATTTCACCAGAGTCTTTTAGGAGATTTCACCAGAGTCTTTTAGGAGATTTCACCAGAGTCTTTTAGGAGATTTCACTGGAGTCTTTTAGGAGATTTCACAGGAGGTTTTTAGAAGATTCCACTGGAGGTTTTTAGGAGATTTCACAGGATGTTTTTAGGAGATTTCACTGGAGTCTTTTAGGATATTTCACAGGAGGTTTTTAGGAGATTTCACTGGATATTTTTAGAGATTTCACTGGAGTCTTTTAGGAGATTTCACAGGAGRTTTTTAGGAGATTTCACAGTGGACTATTAGGAGATTTCACTGGAGGTTTTTAGGAGATTTCTCAGGAGGCTTTAGGAGATTTCACTGGAGTTTTTTAGGAGATTTCTCAGGAGTATTTTAGGAGATCTCACACCCACCGGAGGCTGCCCTGGGGCAGAATCTGCTCATAGATGTCACACAGGACACCCAGAATCCCTCCCAGCCCTGCACTGTTTTCTGCTCCATTCCAAAGGGAAAGGAGAGGGAATTTTCCAATGGAAAATTCCACCCAGGGTAGTTTCCCCTCCTCTGGGCTGTGTGAGAGCAGCTGCTGCTGGAGTTACCTCTGGGACTGTGTTAGCCATGACTTTCAACCAATATTTGTCCATCTGAACTGAAAAGGAATTAACAGCAAAATTCTGCCCCCCATTTGATAATTTCTTATTTATAATTTCTTACAATGTCCCCCTTTTTGTAATTTTTTTTTATGGCATCCCCTGATAGTAATGGATATTTCTCTACCCAGTTTCTTTGTATTGCTCACCACCCATCTCTGGCCCCTCTTCACCCACAATAATGTGATTATTAGTCACAATAATGTGATTATTAGTTACAAGAAGGGCTGGAGCAAGTGACTGCGCTGCAGGAACTGAGGCTCTACCTATTTGTCTTTAATGAGCTCCTTTTTTTGTCTTTTTTCTTCTCAAGGCTATAAGGCAGCCATGAAATAGAAGTGAGACAGCAGAAGGTCATAATTTGGGAAAGCTTTTTACTTTTAAAGAAATATTGATACAGTGGAATTGATTGTTTTGAAGATAAATGAGGTGACAGGCACTTTTTGTTTCTTTTTCTATGAATTTTCTGCCTCAGCATAATGGTGACCCTTTTTTACCCCAGAAAATAAAAAGTGACTTTGTCAGATTGAAATGCTGCAACGGGGATGGCTTTAAAAATCCAATTGATGCTTGTGGAATTAAATTTTTGAGGGGAGAGATAAATGGAATGATTATGTGATGCTGTTAATAAGTAAATTTGGGAAAAGAAAAGATAACTGGATTGTAAAATGGGAGCACAACAATAATTTGGCAGAGCAAGGTGATGAAACCTCTTGTTCCACATCCTTATGAATTTTAAACCTCTCCAGGAATGGTGACTCCATTCTCCTTGGGCTGCCAGTCCCAGGGCTTGACAACCCTCTAGGTGAAAAAATTTTTCCTTATATCCAGTCTGACCCTCCCCATGCACAACTTGAGGTTGTTGTTATTTTTAAGGATAATTGTGTCTCAGCATGGCTGAGCCCTGCTGAGCTGCCCAGTAGAACAGCACTGGTGATTTTTCACTCACTTGAGCATGTTCAGAAGTCTTCAAGTAGCAAAAATACCAAAAGGCCACTTCCAGCTGGGAATTGTGGTTTTCTCCATGACTAAACTGGCCAACAAGAGGATGATAATTAGATGGAGAATAAGTTGCACTTTAAAAGCACTTGTTGCTCTCCTTAGCAAAAGAAAAGAATCCTGGACACACGGTGAGAGTAAGGGATTTAATCTGATAAATATCATCTCTTCAGCCACAGGAAAATGCAGCAATTAGCCAATAACCACGTGTGTCCCTGTGATTGATACTTGAAAAGCTGAAAGTCCCTAAATAGTTCTTAAGAAAAGAGGAAAAAACCATTAAATTTGTGCTCTGTAATGCCTGCAGTCCGGGCTGGATAATAAACAGCTGTCACTCTAAAGTGCTTCAGAATATTAAAGGCATTTTTTATTGCCTTTCAATTAGAATTGTGTGTCTGGTTCCCATATTGACAGATAAATTTGTGCTTGATTGGGGAAATCATTCCTGGTTTTCATGAGATGTCCTGCACCTTATGACACATCAGAAGAACAAAAGGACATCCAACAGAAGCTGTTTCTTGTTATTTTTGTATTTTATCTTTGGTTGGATGTTTCTTTGAGGGCTATGTCATAAAGTTTTTTTTTTTTAATTTGTTTCAATAATTACACCATAAAATCGTCCTGGTTTCCCTCACTGTCCTACAATGAAATACTTATTTTTATATTATTATATCAGAGATGGGTGATGCAGAAATCCCAAATGGTCTTTTTTGGGGGACAGACTTTAGTGGTTGATCCAGCATTTTGTCCAACCAGTTGTGTGCTCCCTGGACTCTCCAGAGCCAAGAAATGAGAGCAGATTTCTGAGGGTTGCCAGCCCCAGGTGACGCACAGCTGACCCATTTCTTCCATTCTGTTGTCTTGTCTGGGCAGTGGCCATTTTATAATTCACATTTCTGTGAGAAATAATTGGTTTTTCTGCATATTTCTAAAGCAAGCAAAGAGTACTGTGCAGAGCAGAAGGCTTTATTAATCAGTGTGGAATGTGCAACGGGAAAGTGTGTGCCAGCTTTTGCTCCTGGAAAATCAGAAGGCTGACAGAATTATGCCATAACTGCAGTCTGGACAATTTTGTTTATTTCTTCTCTTTTTAATGTGTTTCATTATGCTTCACATTATACAGACATGCAGAACAAACCAGGGAAATGGCTGAAATGATGAGAAATGTTCTCTTTATTCTCTACAAAGGCACACAAAAAAGGAAGATCTTAAAGATTGAATTTTGTTAACATTTTTTTTCTCAGTTTTCCTTTGCTTCTTTGTTTCCCTTCTCATTCCATGGAGAATTTTTTTTTTTTTTTGGTTGCCATTTTTAGGGGGTTTCTTTTGTTTGCTTGATTTTTATGTTGTAACTAGGAATATGTCTGCACACAGCTTTGTGTTCACACACAACTCCCCCCCCAACCTTCATCAAATCATTTTCTCCTGCCATGTGAATATTTCCTAATGCCATTTGCTGCAGTGATCAGAGTGCAATAATGCTTTCCCTGCAGAAATGTTTATGGCAAACTCTATTATTGTTACAGAAACAATCACTCTATTTTGATTCCTGTGAAAAATTGACACAATTCCTGCAGACTTTCTTTTTCATTTCCCTCAGATATCATGGAAGTCAAATCAAATCAAATCAGCCCCAATTTATTACAGCATTTAACACCACTCACTTGTTGGGAGCTGCTTTGTAAAGGACAGCTCAGTCCATTCCCTGCCTCCTCCTTTGAATAAAGCAGGAAAATCCCGAGGATTCCAGGATGGGAGGATAATTTGATAATTTGAGCAGGTCCTTGCTCTGCTGCCTGAAAATTAGATCCCAGGTGGGTCACACTTGCATTTTCTGGAAAATGCCATCCCCAGTGAGCTGGATTTCCATGGCACAGCTTCATTTACTGCACCTTAACCACATTGTTTGTTGAGCTTGATGGTTTTTTTCCCGCACGTTTTGAAGTGTTTATCAGACCAAATTATAAATTAAGTTTTATCAGTCTTTCAAATGCCAAGACTTTTTGTGTTTTTTTTTTTTTTTTTTCTTCTGCACATGGACCCAGAATAAAACTACTGCAGAGAGCAGAGCTGGGAGAGGAGCCAGAATTTGGCTTTGATTAATACTTCGAGCACATTCTTGGATTAAATACATATATGTGTGTGTGTATAAATATATATATGAAAACATTTAATAATAACCCTTTTCCTGGCTGAGATGCCGTGCTTGCCATTTTATTCTCATCCATTTCTGAGGCTGCTGGTTTGATTCCTGAGGTCAGGGTTGTTTTGAGTGCTGCATTTCTCAGGCCAAACAAATGTGGATGTTTATTTGAGCTGATGAGCTGCAGGAAAATCTCTTTGCAGCTGGAGCAGGATGGTTATGGCAGCAGCACAGGTTATTGTCCCTAGGTGCTGAGGTGGTAAACACCAATTTAAATTAGTGGCAGCAATCCTTTCTGTAAGGCAGGCAGCTCAGAGACGCTAAAAACTCCTTGCAAAAATGATATTTAGGATTTTGCAGCGACTAATCTGCCTTGCAGCAGCACTGCAGCTCATCTGGGCTGGATGTCCAGCTGAAATTCTGAATTTAATGGGCTTTGTACTGAGGGAAGCCTGCTCTGTGTGTGCTCCACAGGTGTGGGTGAGGGAGCTCTGGCACAGGGATCAGCTGCTGTGGGATGGATTCAAACAAGGCCAGGTTGTTGTGTGAGAATGCCTTTAGGGCAGAAATGATCCCATTTCCTGTGCACAGGTTGTTTTACAGTGGTGAGCAGGCACAGAGCCAAGGTGGGGAGAATTCCCAGCTCTGAGTTTTGAGTCAGAGCCTTCCTTGCAGGAATATCAGCTGTGACAGCTCTTATCAGAATGGCAGGGCAGCAAGGCCATCACTTGGAATACAAATATTTTCATTTCTCTATTGCACAACAATTTCTTTCTTAGATACCCTGGCTGAGCAGTGGTGTTATCCTTTAATAAAGCCAACTAATTAATGTCACAGAGTTTGTCCATCCAGCTGTGACCCAGGTGACTCAGGGAACATTGTGCTGGCAGCACACAAACTTTACACCTCCACTTCTGCAACTTTTGAAATGTTAAAATATTAGACAAATCCAAGTAACTCAAGTAGCTCACAGATTTATTAGTGAGCCTGAAACACTCGAGAGAAAGAAACCTTGCCAATATTATTTCCTCACTGATAAGATCCCCAAATCCCTTGCAGTTCAAAAATTACAGAGGATTTAGAAGCCTTCATGCTCCAGGTTATAAACTGACAGTGAGCCAGTCAGAGTGAGGAGTTCTGTCTTACAGGGACACTGAGCCACTATTACTTGGAGCTTTCTAATTCTCTGCAACCTGAGCCTTGACAGGTGGCTGTGAAGAGAAGCCAGAAATGTCACTTGTTCCACCCCTTGTCATGGCTGAGTTATTTACTTGAATCCTCTCAGACAGGATGAAAATCAAAAGGAATTCCTGAGAGCACAGTGATCTCCTCCTGCTCCACTGGAGCACCAGGGATTCCTGAGGGAGACAAACATTCTGGGTGCTGCAGTGGGGAAATCAAAACTAAAGGGGTGTTGTGCTGCAGCACAGGTTTGGGGAAGGGCAAGCAGATATTTATTCATTTATCCATCCATCCATCCATCCATCCATCCATCCATCCATCCATCCATCATCCATCCATCCATCCATCCATCCATCCATCCATCCATCCATCCATCATCCATCCATCCATC
>PYHW01010768.1:2732977-2746907 GCA_013186435.1 Turdus rufiventris | reverse complement strand
GAACCCAAAAGGAGCTGAGCTAACAGTGAACAAATTTCCTTGGCAATTTGATATTAATGGGCAAGATCTGGAGTAAATTCAAAGGAGTTTTCTAGGAAAAAATATTTATTGTAGCTGATCCTCATGCAAGTTTGCTTTTTAGGTTGTGCATTTCAGGTCTCAATAGGCTTTAAGACAGAGCAGGTCTCTTTTAAGAGTTTTTGCAGCTAGGAAAACTTTTAAAACTTTTTCCAGGTTCTTTATTGCCTGGAATAACATCATCCCCCAAGCAGATTAAATGTGCCCATCAGCTGCAGAGCCCAGGTGGAGCTGGAGCTGTGCTGTAACACTGAAATGGAATCAGCCTGGCACCAGCTGAGAACCCAGCGAGGTGGGCAAGAATGGGATCTTTAATTTCAGGGGGGAAAAAAATCCCATTTTGCTGCAGGCAGCCCAGGAAGGTTTGTTCTTGCTGCAGTCCCTAAAGCACAGCCAGACCCCTGGGCCAGCACTGAGCCAACACTCCAGCTCTCCTGGGTGTGTTCAGGAAGGCACAACTTAATGGGGCAAAACTGCTGAATTCTGCTTTTAGGGAGAAGGCAATGCTAATTTAATGAGTGCCTGGGATAACAGGTTCCCTCCATGCTTTTATCTCCTGGTATTAGTTACACTCCAGCTGCCTTCCTGAGCTCACTCTTTTTCCACCAGGATGCTTCTCTTAATAAATGTTTTGCATTTAGCCATTCCATAAGTATAGAGAGAACAAATACAGGGCCTTCCCTGAGGAAAATAAGAGAATGATTTTGTCCAAAATAGTCTTTTTCCACATGGATTGCTACCCACAACAAGAGTTCACCTAACTCATGGATTCCATGCTTTGAGAAGGGTTTTCAGCACATTCCATGAGTGAAAGGGCTTTGTAGACTTTAATTAAGGCCTCCTAAAAAGTGTTTTCCCTTAGGGGAATCAGGCCCCTGAACTCATTGGGTATTTTCTGGTGTTCAGGGGATTTTCTGGAATTCAGTGGTTCTGGGGTGGTTAACAGGCTGCAGGTAGAACACCAGATTGGGGGTGTTGTAGCAGGCTGGAAGAGCTGAAAACCTGAAAATAAATGGTTTGCTGAGGATTTTCCTCATAAAAACACTTTGAGAAGTTTCTGTGTTCTGGGACTGAACAATTCTGTTTCCTGCTCTGAGGTCTTGAGTGATGAAGCAGGTTTGAGTATGGATTTCCTGCCCATCTCCCTGTTAGAGATAAGATGTGAACTCATAACTTTTACATATTCCCAGTCTATATTTGATCACCACAATCAGAAATTTGGGAGTGAGGGGCAAAATAAAGCTAAGTCCTTTAACTGTCTTTAGGGAATTTTTTTTACTCATTTTCCTCATATTTTTTGAAGTTTTTATTTTTCTCCTTGAGAGTAGAGAAAATTAAGTTACTTATGGGTAATTCATGAACTAGAGACTGAAAATTTGGATTAAATATTTAAGATTTTTTTCCTAAACAGTTTAATGAAATGAGCAAACACTGTATAGCTATTTTTCTTCCACATGTCAATCATTCTCAAATTATGTTAGTTCCTTAAATTCTTTTTACATGTTAATGACATCTCATTATTCTATTAATGGTCTGCAGCAGGATTATCTGTATTTATTTTCCATTAGTGCTTATGCATCTTGGTATGCCTGAACAAGTATTAGAAAGTCAATAAAAAAACTTGGAAACTTGGGAGAGGCAAAATTTCTCACAGTTCTCTCAGGATGGATATTTGAATCTATTTGCTTACTTTTCCTGTAAGATTTATTCTTTTGATTCCCAAGCACTGAGTGACTGAGCAGTTGTTGTCAGAGCTGCTCTGGTGTCCCCCAGCAGATTTTGGGGTAGATTTTGGGAAGTGGTTTATTTTTACATAAAATGTAAACACGTAATACATTTACATTACAATAAATACATTTACATAAAATGCTGCTGAAGAAAGCCTGAAATAATTTCCAGTTTAGCACCAGTGCAGGGCTTGCCCTTGTGATTTCCAGAGCTGGGTCCAAGCTCTGAAAAGATCAAAATCTTCTGGAATAGAGGTGTGGATTTTTTGAAAGAAACATAAATATATTTGGTGATGGTGAGGTGTGCATGTCCTGCAGGTGAATTAAATGATGCCTTCAGCAAGAGCACAGGCTGCTGGGTGAGATGTTCACAGTGAGAGCTTCACAGGACTTCATTTGGGCTTTTATAAAAGTAAATGAACAGCTGGTAAGGATTTGGTGGTGCTGCTCTAGGACATCACTACAACACAGTCTTTTCTTTTTGAATATTGCAGCTTTTTTTTTTTCCTTTAAAACATTTCTCAGATTGAGCTCCTATTTTCCCCCTGTGTTCCTCTGAGCATTCTGCACTTCCCACAAGCCGTCTAGGCAGAAATCCCCTCTGACCAGGCTGATTTTCAGTATTTCCAGGCTATTTTCAGTATTTCCAGACTGATTTTCAGTATTTCCATGCTGTCCAGAGCTGGGGGGCTCCTGTGGTGCCTTGGCAAAGCACACACCTTATTTATTCTGGACATGTATCAAATAAAGCTTGACATGAAGTCATTGGGCTTGACAGAAGATTTATGGGGGTTTCAGCAGGCTCTGCAGTAGCCCCATGATATTTTTGATAACCTTTTGAACAGAATTAGTTAAAAGCTTTTTTTTTTGTTTTTTTTTGTTTTTTTGTTTTTTAAGGCCTTCTGTCTCAGCAGGTATGTAAAACAGCTCATGGAATCTCACACAGCTAACCCCTATTAAACTTATAAATGTAGTCTAATATTTATTTTCTTTCTTTCTAACTTTTGTAAAGTGAATTCTGTAGAATTTTGTGTGCTGCTGGTCCATTTGACCCCATGAGATGCTGTTTCCTCCCCTTCACTTTCTTCTCTCTCTCTCTAAAAATGGTCTGAAGCCTGGGATAAATGCATTTAAATTTTGATTTTGACTTCAATAAAGAGGAACAAGGCGTGGTAGAGAGAGGGATGGAAAAGAGACATATAAAAAATATAATGATAATTAAGAAAAACCAAACCCCAGCCCTAGAACCCCTTTTGATCTTGCAGGCAGACTTTGTGTGCAAACTTTTTCCATCAGAGAGCTGCTCATATTGGCTGTGGTGATTACAGAATTTCTGTGCTGTAAAACTCCTTCTGCAATCCCCCAGAACATCAAGGCTCAATCAGAGTAATTCAGAGTTTTGCTAAGGTCTGCATTTCCTTTCTACACATCAGAGTTAGATCAAGCCCAACTGATGGATTTTCTGGTAATGTTTGGATCCAATCTGTGGCTAATTTACCTCCAAGAAAGTGAATATTTCCTTCCCTGCAGCATTATATCAGAAAGCTCTGGGCTTGAATTTTCCTGTCAGCTTGACTTGCACCAGAGTTTTGTTTGATATCTGATTAGAGACATCTAATTTGGTTTGGTGGTGGCTGATTTAAAATACACCTTTCCACCATGAGGGGTGGGTGAGGTTTTAGTGCCATTCAAAGGAAATGGTGACAGAATGGAAATAAATGTCCCCGTGGGAGGTGTCAGCTGTGCCAGAATTTACAAATCTCTCTCCTGAACTGTTCCAAAAGTCTGGTGTTTTCCCAGGTTTGGTTCCTCCACCTGCCCACTTCCCTGTAGGTGTTCTGCTGGTGTCAAAAATTCAGCTGCCTCAAAACAAATTCTGCCATCAAAAGCTGCAAAATTTTGGTTTGTTTTGAGTCGGATTTTAAAGTCACCCATGAAATGTCGATTTGTTTGTTTTCAACACTGCAAAATCTGTCCTGCAACAGCACCCTCTGCATCCAGGATTTCAGAGAGGTGGCAAACTCTGAATGCACAGCCTGAGCTCCCTGAGCTGTCTTTGACTTCAGTAAATCAGCAGAGGAGGAATAAATATGTATTTAATGTAGAAATTAAAATTAAAAAAGCATTCCTGTCCAAGAAAAGGTTGTCACTTTGTCTGTCCCACACGTGCATCAGCTGAGTTGCTGCTCTCAGGGCTATCCAGAGGATCTGTTTTACATTTGCCCCTCTCCCAGGTGAATTTATAAACCTTGCTCTCAATCCCCCTGTAGGAAACCGTGCTAGAAAACAACAAAATACCTGGAACTGTGTTCCCTTGGTGCCACATTTGAATGACTTTTCTTGACTGCAGCAGAAAACAAACTCAGATTTATTGCACACTCCAAAAGCACTCCCCACGTAGCTTTGCAGCACTCTTTTCTTTTTTTTTTTTTCAGGATCAGTAATCAGTTGCACCACAAATTCATCAACAATTTCATCTTCCTCTTTCTTGGGCTCTGCTTTACCTCCCTGCATGGCATTTGCTGAGAGATGATTTTTACCCATCAGTTTGCAGAAGGTCCCACACAAGCTGTAAATAAGGAGCTGGCCAGAGGGAATTGTGGAATTATTCTACCTTTACCTCCTGAGCAAGGAAGCCAGCCTAATTAATGACTTCCCTCCAACTGGAGAGGTGCAGAATGGTAATTTGGATATGGCAAAGCTGGAATTCATTGTCAGTTCAGAAGGCTGTGAGTGCCAGCTCTGCAGTTCTCTACATCTCAACTCACAACTGGGATCAATACTGCAGCTGCAGCCTCCACTTGTATATTTTATTTATGGAACACATATTTTGAAACTTTTTTTTTCCCTCCTGTTGTTTTTAAAGAGTTACTGACACTTTGATTTAGGCTAGCCAGGATTTATTTTGCTTTCTTTTGAAAGTGCTACAGCAGCTGCCAGTGATGGTGTTTGGGGTGTGTGCACCTTTGCTGTGTGCTCCTAGAGCCCATGAAACCTTCCATTCTCAATTCCATTTCACTGAATTCCTCCTCCAGCCTCCCCTGGCAGTGCTTTTGCCATGGACACATCCCCAGGATGGAATAAAGCCTGTGGTGTGAGTGAGAAACACACTCTGGATAGATCTGGAAAATTCCAGTGAGCTTTCTGAGTGATGGTAGAGGTTTATTTAAACCAAGGTCACAGTTCTGAATGTCCCTTTCCCCTGGAGCTGAGCTCTGCTCAGATTTTCAGCTCTTTCTGCCCTGTGCTGACATTTAGAGGTGTCCTGGATGTTTTATTTACTGAGGAGGGAACAGGGAGTGAGCACTGAAATGGGAGTGGCTGCTTCCAAATCCTCCACATTCACTGTGAGTGTGTATATTTATAAATATGCAGAGGTGAATTTTGGTTAGGCACTAGATGTGTCCAGGTTCACAGCTTTTTTGGAGTTTTCCACTTTTTAACCTTAATTTTGCCTTTTAAAAAATGAATCATACCATTAATGATTATCTAATCAGCTCATTTGCAGAAGAGTTTTTGTATTTTAAGTCAGTTGCATTCCCATATTGCTTTTTGTTCCGTATGCCCTGGTTATTCATCTCTACTAAATACCTGTGAATTTTCACCTTTTTTTTTTTTTTTTTTTTTTTTTTNTTTAATCAATAAAAGAGCAATACTAGCTGGACAAAATGGAGCCCAGGCATGTACAATTTTCTTCCTTTGCAGTTAATGCATTCCCACTCTCTGGATTTTGGGCTTTCCTTGTGACTGTGTTCAGACCAGCTGTGAAATCCCCAAATCTCAGGGCTTCAGGAAAAAACCTCAAATTTTAAAAAAGCTTTAATTCAATCCCTCTTTTTGCCACCAGCCAAACAGTCTGCCCCCACCCCTGAGGGGTGTATTTTGGGTTTTTTATTCTATAAAACCCCAGCCTAACAGCTGAACTGCTGCCTAAAATGCACCATGATGGAAGCCTGGCTGTAGCTTTGATATATTGCAGGAAGGCTGCATTCATGAATTGTGAATAAGAGCAACAATTTTTCAAATATATGTTGTCAAAGCCGTTTTCTCTCCAATAACACTGCCCATAAAATGTAACAAGTGTAATGGCTGTTTTACTCCCAGTTAAAAAGTGAATACAATTGTAATATATCAGTCGTTGTTAAAATGACATCTGGGATTATAGGGAGATTTTTCTTGCCCTTATTCCAACTTCTTTACTACCTCTGTTTTCTTGGTGAAGGTATTAATATTAAAGAATTGCTAGGTAGGACAGCACCTACATATATATGTGTGTATGCACATAAATATGTATATATATATATATATATATATATATATATATATGTATTTGTTGAAATAGATATTATTCTCTGTTGAGTGTTGAATAATTTTCCTGTAGGCCAAATAATGGATCTCTCTGTGCACTTTCACTCACATCTGTCAAATCCAGGGTGGCTGTAGCCAACCCATGGTCATTCTGAAAAGTTGTTTGCTCCCAAATCTCATGGAAGGGAAGGGCTGATGCTCCAAAGATCACAGAACTGAAAGGGATGGTCTTGATTTGACTGATTCAGTGAAGTCAATTGCAGTCAAATTAATTCTTCAACTGCACTTCAAAAGCTTTCTAATGCATGTCTTTAAAAGCTCAAAAGGTCTGACAGAGGAGTTCAAAGGGACTTGTGAAGGGATTTCTCTGCTCTGAGCAGCAATCCTCCATCAGCTGAGCACAAATGCAAAGCTCCCTTCTGCTGAGGCCAGGATTTCAGGCACTCCCTGGGATTTTGGGGCAGCTCTCATCACAGATGTTTGAAGTCTTTAGCGGGAGGAGCAATGCTGGAAATCCCTCTATGTGCGTGTGGCACTCATCGTGTTCCCTGCCCAGATCTCCAGTAAGTCACTGCTCAAACCCAAACCCTCATTCCTGTCTTCATCCTTGATCCTGTCAGAGCTTTGTCCTCACAGAATCCATGGCAGAATCACTTCTAGGGACTCCTGCTTTGGACCAAGGACTTAGGAGGCAAATCCTTGAGAGCAGGAAACTGCATTTATTCCTTTGGAAAGCTGTAAAGCTCCTCACCTTAATTTTAGGACTGGAGTATGAGCTGTGGTCTGGGTGGTGCTGCATTTCTCCAAACTTCCACTGCCTGACAAGAAATCTGGATCAGCCAGCACAGATTCACAAGATGGTGTTCAAGGCAAGGAGGAAGGTGAAAATAAGACTGTGTTCTGAAATTAATAAAGTTAAATATTCCTGCTTAGTGTGGCTGCTTTATCCTGCTTTATCCTCTGCCTTCATTTCCTGTGCAACATGTGCTTTATAAAGCTCTACCCTGAATGGTTACCTCATTTAGTGTTTTTTTGGTTTTGTTTTTTTTTAAGTGAGTAATTACATTCTAAATATATAAATCAGAACACAAACTGCACCCAATCATCCCTTTGTTTCAAGTAATGATTTGAAAAGCATTCAGAGGAGGTGTGAAGTACCTTTGTCATGGGCAGGACAGAGGGAATGATAGTTCTAAAAATACATTCTAGATAAATATTTGATTACACAGTGTGTCACTCAGTATCTGTGGACAGAAATTGCTAATGCAAAGATGTTGTTCCTAAGTTTCTGATATGGTATTTGACAACAGGCTATATGTAAAAAAGTATTTTTAAAAAAGTGCTTTACGTGGTTCTGTTGAACTGAAGTTGACTTTCACAGGATTCAGTCCTCCCAAGAAAGAAGGTGACATAATACTGAGTCAGAGATATGCCACAGGACAGAATTCTTTAGGTTTAATACCAGCCATTGCTAATATCATCATGCTGAACTTAAGGAAAGATTGAGCAAAGCTGTGATCAAAGGCCTGTGAACTCCTTAGCAGACTTCAGGCTGCTTTGGTTATAAATTTTTACATGCTTCTGTCAAATGGAGAAGCTGTTATTGTTCTGTAGGATGTAATTGTATTGGTGCCACCTAAAAATCAAGTTTTGCTGCTGAAATACCAGTTGTGAATAATGTTTTCTGTGTTTTAATGCATCCACCAAAGATGGGAAGTGATCAGGGGTTAACCTTGTCCAGTGTATTTGTCTAAATTCAAATGGCAAGCTCAAGAAAATGTCCAAAACATCCAAATATACTAAAAACAAACGTGCTGATCCCAACTAAAGTACTTGGTGGCATGGAAATGCTGTTCCAGCCCTGATTTCTGTGCTGAAGGAGCTCTGACAGAGTCCAAGTTCATCTTTTTCAGGGTCACTTGTGGTCATTTCCCTTCCCTGTGGTTCATTTCTGTCACTGTGTCACAGTCAGTGCATGTCCCCAAAATAAATTGTTTGTGCATAACCACTGGGTTTTCTGGCATCAGAGGGAATGGGAAGAGCAAAATCTGGATGCCAGTGGGGCTGTGCAGTGAAAGTCGGTGTGAGCATTAATAAAACATGCCCAGAGTGCCAGCTCAGGTCACAGAAGCCTCTGGCAAGGAAAGGAGAATATTGCCTTGCTGTAGGGGCAGCTACTGGCTTGGAGAGAAAAATCCAGGCAGGAATAAACATTCTGAAAGGTGGTGGTGTGTTCCTTGCCTAAAAATGAAGCCTCTGAACTAATTATTTTTTGTTTGGTTGTTGTACTGAAAAAAAAAAAAAAATAAGGTGATACTTGTTGCTGGGCAAATGGGAGGCAAAAGTGGAGGTGGCAGAACTTGCAGGAGCTTTGTAATTCTGCACAGCAGCTTTTTCCCCTGCTCACCCTCCAGCAGCTTGTATTGATTCTCCAGATGTTGATTATAGGATCAGTGCTCTCCAGCATTCAGTCGTGAAGTAGAAAACCCCATTTATGCATTTAATTACACGCCCTGGACCATCTAAAAATAAATGCCAGAGTTTCCTGTGAAGAGTTTATTCACAAGAACAGATTTGGCAAGTGTCACACCAGCTTGGTGAAGGGGGAGCCCAAAGCTGTGGCTTTATGGTGTGTCCTAGAATGAATCACCAGAGCTGTGAGTGAGGGAGGCAGAGGAGCAGTTTTGGTTTAAACAGAATTTGATCTGAGCCAGTCTTTGGCCAGTGATTCACTTTCAGCTCAAACAAGGCCATTGTTTTCTCCTGGGAGTTATTGGAGTTTTAGTTTGTTGTTCAAAGTGGCAATAAATTCCTTGCTGCTATGGGTGTAAGTAAGATTTCTGGAAATGTTATGACCTGTGCTGAGTTGTTTATGGAAGTCTAATGAGTATGAATGGCTGATGTGTTTTTGTGGAAATAGGTAATAGGCAAATTTCCCCCATTTTAAGTTTTTCAATCTTTACAGAAAACCACAAACTGTGTCTGGGAGTTGTGATTTTCAAACATGAAGAATCAGAGAACAACATTGTTTTACCATGACCTCAGTTTGTGCTGTCTTTGTCCTGCCTTTCCTCTGAGACTTTCCATGTCTCATGGCATTGTCCATTCTGCCTCCCCTGATGGAAAAGTTCAGCTGCTCGTGGGGTTTTGCCTACCAGGGACCATCTTTTATTGAAGAGCTGAGAGTTTCCTGTGGCTGTGCTCCCATGCCCTGCTCAGCCCCAGGGCTCCTCTCAGGGATCAGTGTGGAATGGGTTGAATCATGGAATGGTTTAGGCTGGGAGGGAACTTTCAGTTCCCCAGTCTGACTGCAAACTCATCATTTTCCAGTGAAAAGTGTTTGGTTTTTTAATTCCACATCAATTAAAATGTGAAAAAAGGAATATTCCAGCATGCTCCTTAATGCTGTGCTCACAGTGACAGAAGGTCAAGGCAGCAGGGGCAGGGAAATTAAATCAGGGATAATTCAATCCTTTTGTTCCATTGTAGGAAAGACATTTTAATTTTACAAGAACTGGTTTCATAAAAGAAGGACAAAGTTTGGCTAGGTAAGGGATGTAAAATTCCTCTATCAGCAGGAGGCAAAGCAGATTTGAGGAGAACATTTCTATGGGGAATCCTTCAGCACTAGCAAGTGGTGTCAGGAAAAAATAGCCAGAGCTAATTCAGAAGTAGGTTCTGGTCAAAAAGGAGTAAACACATCTTTATGACTGAATGCATCTCCCCAGGGAGAACGTGGCTGGGAAGGAACATGAATTGCAGATAAAAATGAGGAGTGTAAGGAAGTTGTAATGCTGAGCTGGTAGAAAAGATGACATTACTAAATATAACTGGGTGCAGGCATGATGCTGCTGCTCTTGTTTTCCATTTTTCACAACCATCACATGGGAAAAGGACACACAGAGGATGGAGAGCTGTTTGACAGCCTTGCTTTGCATCCTACTCACACAAAAAATCCTTCCACAGTCGGCTGGGGAGTGAGAGCTGCAGCTCCTGGCCATAAACTGCTGCTCCCTTCGAGGGCAGCATCACAGAGCCATAAACCCAAAGTGCCTTCCCTTTGCTCCCTTTCCTTAAATTTTGGTGAGGCAGAACCTGAACTGGCTCTTGCTCTGCTGTAAATCCCAGTGACCCCAGTTTAGTGTGTGCAGGTGAACAGAGAGCAGATCCAAGGCACTGCTGCCTGTCTCTGCTCCCTGACTGCCCTGGCTGCTCATTTCTGGGTGCCCTTGGGTGATTCTCCTGCTCTGCCCAGGTCACAGCTGGCTCTGAGAGGGGGCTTTGAGGGGGCAGGAGGGAAGGGTGTGAGGAGATAAATGTCCTGCTTTGTGTCAACTTCAGCCAGGGGGATGGAATAGATGGGCTGGGAAAGGACTTTGTGAATTTTTTCTGGGCAGTAAGGGTGAGATGGGGAGGGCAGAGAGCTGCTGTGGGAGGAGAGGGCAGGGTGAAGGTAAAAGAGAATCAATCTGGAGAGCTCTTGGTGGCTGTGCCATGGGCAGGTGAAGTCTGGGGGCTGTGGGGCAGACAGCAGGGCTGGATCTCAGAGGTTCTCTGTCCCTTTGAGGGGTTTCCAGGAGGGCTGCTCACCCAGAGGAAGGTGGATTTACCCAGCCAAAGGAGCTCTCAATGTGTTTAGGAACAGATTAGACCTGTTTGTACTGCCTCTCCTCTCCCTGTTTGTTCTTGGTGGTGAGAGGATGCTGTGCCTGACT
The DNA here is from genome assembly GCA_013186435.1 of Turdus rufiventris. NCBI lineage: Eukaryota > Metazoa > Chordata > Aves > Passeriformes > Turdidae > Turdus > Turdus rufiventris. The sequence goes on along the minus strand of PYHW01010768.1, from coordinate 2,736,079 downwards.
GGAGAGCAGCAAATCGTCCCCGTCCTCAGTTAGCAGGTGAGACAGCATTAGTGCCACAAAAACATTACAAATGCACATTTGTTGGAGCACATCCTTCCCCTGGCCCTGCCTTTTCCCCCTGGCTGCACAGCAGCACTCCAATATTCTCTTTGATGTCTCCTTTCTCACAAAGCCCGTTTCAATATCAAGAATTCTTTTTCTGACACGGGCTCAGGTTCCTGATTGCTCTCTGAGTCCTTTCCTTCATCACTGCTGAGTGCTCAGCATTAACAGCTGCTGTGGTAAGGGACCCACGAGGGACTGGGATTAACAGAGTCATACTGGGAGGGTTTCTGCTGCTGGATGTCTCATAAACCTTTTGGAAATGTGGAAAACACAAAGTAGGGGCTATCTCAGTGTGGTTTTGTTTTCTCACCTTCACTTGTTCCTTCTTTGCATCAGTAACTGCAGCAAAGCAAAGGCACTTCAAGATAAATTCTTGAAATTTCTTTAAATTCTTGATGGAAAGTTTGGGTTCTGGGGAAAAAAATACAGGGAGGTGAGCCAAAGTATCTGAGCTGCACTGAAATCACTGCTGGTGTGAAAAGAGGAGACATGAGAGCCTTAAGGGAAGAGTTTGCACTTTGAAAATTTATAATGGCAGTTGAATAAGCAATTCTTTCATATCTGCTTCCAGAAGCTGAGTGGTAAAGGGAGACACAGGTGTTTTGTTGAACAGTGAATTAATAGATGATGAACTCTTAATATGAATGTTGCTGCATTGTTAGTACTGGAAATTTGAAATAAGTTATTATTCTGCAACTTTTTACTTCTTTTTTTTTTGGTGTGTGTGATTTCAATCCATCTTCCTTTCCACTTTGCCATTTTGATACATGGGAGGAGAAAAGAGGGCAAGGAAAATAGCAAAAAATCTTGAGGAAGAAATGAAACACTTTAAAAGCTTTCCATAGAAAACTATTTCTTTTTCATCTTGCAGTAAGTAAAGGACTGAGCTGGTATGAAGTTGGCTCATCCTTGCTTTACTCAGAATCCCTGTCATGCTATCAGAAGCTAATGACTGCTCTTTACCTATTGAGATAGTGGTAAATTCTATTTACTGTTGTCCCTTGAACAGCTAGGGCAGGAGGGGATGAGAGAGGATGGGATAATCTCTTGGAAGGCAGCGTTTAACTCCTGTCTGGGAGCAGATAATTGCTGCATTCCTGGGGGATTAGCACACAGGAACTTTTCAGAGTGAAGAGAAGCTGTACCCGGCTATCTCTCACCTGGTGGATGGCAGAAGACAGCGAGCACAGCGTGAAAGATGCAGGAATAAAGCACGGTGTGTGCAGATGGAATGTGGCTTCTGCCTCAAAACCAGGGAGAGAATTTCCTCTCCCAGCGCTGTCCTAGCTCAGAAGGGCTTGGGAACACTGGGAATGACTGAAGTGATGCTTGTGTGCAGGAGGAAGGGTACAGGGAAAAATGCTCTGACACTCACCTGTGAGCAGGAACCTGCAGAGTGTCGCAGCAGGGTGGGTTTGGGATGGACTCACCCCAAAAACAACTTCAACAGCAGCAAAAGCTGCAGAGTTTCATGGAGGTGTGGTTTTGGGATGGATTCACCCTAAAAACCATCCTCAGTCAGAAGCCTTGGTTTTGTTTTTGACAATTTGCAGTACAGAATTATTTTAACAATAAACTTGATTTTAACTGTTTAACAAACTTCACTCTGCTTACCAGTCCAACAGCTGGAAGTCACTGAGAGATTTGCGACCCATGCAGAATTTTGGGACAGAGGAAGAGTTGTTTCATAGTTTTCTGAAGAATAATCCCAGGAAAACCCATTGCTTGGCACAGCATTTTAATTTAGGAGTGAAATAAAGCTCCAGTGAGATTTGCAATTTCCATTGCAGCCCTGTGACCACTGCCAGTATTTACAGCACTGGGTGAGCACAGTGCTCCTGACCTGCTGGAAGGACACAGGAACTGAATTTCTGCACCAAATTGACCTGCAAGGAGCAGGGAGCTGGACTCACTGGTCCTTATGGGTCCCTTCAGCTTGGGATGTGGCTCTCAGTGCCATGCTCAAGGTGGTGTTAGGTCATAGGCTGGATGAGGTGACTCAAAGGTTTTTTCTAACCCAGTTAATTCTGTGATTCTGTGATATTCAATCACTGGTGTTGTCTAATTGCAATGCAAGCCAACAGCTCATTTGTGGACTTTTGTTACTGTATGTGATTCCTAGAGTGATGAAAAGCACAGGAACATGGCACTCTCTTACAAGAGCAAGAAAGAGCATTTATTCAAGGAAATCTTAGGTTTAAATAGTACAAAACAATTTAGAGAAAGTTCATTGGGCAGAGGAGTGGAGACCCCTTTAGAAACACACTCTGTGAGTAGCATCTTCTACTCTGCAGGTGTGTAATCTTTGTTTTGGGTTCCTGTCCTTGAGAAGCCTGAGATCAAAGCTCATCCTGGCTGGATTTTCCTAGGCCTCAGACAGTTACCCACAGATTTTTTCCTGAATGTCACCTACTCTTCACTTTCCAGTGCACACAGATTTTATCATGTTGATCCCTGTTGTATGAACACAAACCTCTTATTGTAACATCTCAAGCTGAGAAATCACATTGTGTAATGTAGATGTGTTGTTTCTCAATGCTGCCCCGGATGAAATTGCAAATATCATTGAAAATGTCTCAGGAATGTTAATAATTGTAAATTCTCCTCATCCTGGCATCCTTTGAAGATTGTCTCCCACCTCACTGCTCTGTTGGGAGTTACCTCTTGTTTAGCACCTAAGTCGTGACCCAACAAACCACCGTGGTCTGATGGTAGAACAAAGATTTAATCGCAGCAGGGAGGCAGCAAATGAACTGTTTGTGTTCCACTTGCTTTGCTGTCACACCGTGTGAGTTGTTAATGGAGGGGGGACCAGAGCGACCAAAGGTGTTTGCAGCTCATGTGTCCTGCTCTGCATTTGGAACAGGCAGTAAAAAAATGCTGATTGCATTCTGAGCAAACACAGCTCTGCCTGGGCATCAGCTGAGTGTCATTGTCACATGGGCACAGATAGAGAAAAGCCCTGTGACTTCACCTGATTTCAGTGGTTTGGGGTTG
>PYHW01010768.1:2702799-2732853 GCA_013186435.1 Turdus rufiventris | reverse complement strand
TTTTTTTGGTGTGGTTTTGTTTTTTTTTTTTTTTTTTTGATACTTGGTTTTTTTCCCCTTCAAATTTTAAAATTACTCGTTTCACACTGGAAACATTCTGCACCAGCACTAATTTCCACTGAAACCAAAGGATCAGAAAATGGGGAATGACCTCAGAAGCAGCAAGTGGAGTTGAATTCATTTGCCTGGAGAGCGCTTGCCAACGCTGCCATGGAGAGCTAGTTGCTGCTCCAAAAGTCACTTGTGCTTATAATAATTGGAGTTCCAATGATCTGGAACTGCTTGATTCAGCTGAAGTTTTGGCAGGTGGTTGACACAAAGAAGACTATTAAAACACTCTGCTAGCCTTGAAAAAGTAATTTCAAATTATTTGCATGCCTGTAATACTGTTACAGTCATCAAAAAGAAAACCCCAAGATGATCAATCTATTAGCTATGGATGTGTAGTTATCGTTTTCTGTCACATAAAACACATGAATTACGGATTTTGGGGAATAAATGGATCGAGAAAGTTCACTTGGTTAGCTGCATTAAACGTTTTGCTATTATAAATTAAATTGTTCCTCTCTGTATTTTGACGTATGATAGCTGAAGCTCACTTGGCACTCTTAGTAAACCTTCCTATCTGGGGCTGTGCCTGATGAGCAGGTCTAAATATGGAATTGCCCAAAAATCCATGAAAAGTGTGTCCTTCCTCTTCCAGTACAAAACAATAATCCACCTATGAAAAGTCATAATAAATCCTTCCTTTCATTTTTGAACCTGTTCTTCATTTCACTTTTGAACCTGCTCGGATTTTCAAAGCCCCGTGTATCAGAAAATGCCAAGTTTGCCACCAGATGTCAGCTAAGGTTTAAGGAGCTGCTGTTTTCCTGGACCCAAAGGAACTTTTGACATAGTGCAGCCCAAATCACTTCCTAATGGACTTTCAGGCTTATTTTTAACTGTCTTTAGCATGTCTTTTAAATGAAATATAAGAAAGCACATCTTTTATCATCACTGACCATACCTGCTTTTTTCTCTGTGTCTCTGTAAGGTTGTCTCACACAAGCTTTGAGTATTTCTTGACCTTTTGTGCTTTTTTTTCTTTTTTGTTGCTAATTTGGTGAAAAGGTGACGCAGGACTTTGTTCTTAATGTGCACCTCAGAGCCTCCCTCAGCAGTTTGATCTGGGAATGTTAAATGGGCTCTCTGAGGAATTTCACATCTAAGTGAAGAAGTTTTATGGGCATTACCTCACTGTGTGCTCAGAGTTTTGTGTTCAGCTGATCATGTTCGGGTACCCTGTGTCCAAATTCCGTATTTTGGTGACATTTTGGTGGCACAGCAAAGTGATGTGCTGAAGAGCACAGAGTGTGTTTCTGTGGGATAGAAATGCTCGTGCAGTGCTGGAGGAGGAGCTGGCACCAGCCAGAAAGGGGTGGGAGAGTTGGAAAGGAGCTGAGATAAATTGAGGACTGATGGATTTTACCGTCTCCTTTAACGTGATCATAACATTTCTGGAGTAGCTGCATAAAAATAGATACTAACAACTCCCATTGACCCAGGAATTGGTGTTTTCAGCCTTAAAGGGTCTGTCTTCATGTCTGTAAAATTTTGTTATGTCATTCCATGTGATTAATTCCTTGATGTTAAATCGTGGCTCTGTTTCATTTGCTGTCAACAGCTTTTTGTGGTAGGTCCTTTACTTGTCCCAGGTTCTCCCCAGGGAAGAGAATTCCAGGATTTGCATCTCTCATGTGATTCAGCAGTAGATGCTTGTTTAGTGGAATAATAGGCAGAAAACAAGCATATGGAGGGGGTTTTTTGTGTTTGGGTTTTGCATTTTGGGGTTTTTTGGGGTGGTTTTTTTGTGTATTTTTGTTAATCTCAGGGCATTTTTGTTTGGTGTCAAACTCTCAAATCTCAATACTGAGCCAAAGTCCTGTTACTGCATTTCCACCATGGAGAAAGAAAATTGCAGGCAGTTTTTAATATTAAATGTTGAACTGCTGAAAGCCAAAAAGCCATCCAAATGAGAACTTGCTGTGCAGGGATGCCTGCTCTGTGGTTTTTTGAAATTTGAGTCATGACATAAAGTCAGCCTTGTGAACTGCTGCTGCCCACAGCTATTTCATTAGGAGGAATATTTCTTGCATCTATCAGCAAAGTATTTTGAGGAAAAACTGTCCTGACCTACTGATCACAATCGTTGTAGGAGTCACCACTGCAAACTTCATAATGCATTGTGCAGGCAGCACAATATTTGTTAGATATGAATTGGTACCAGTGTACAAAGTGTTCTGGCCCTGTGAGAAGTCCACTCCCAGTTTTGCTGCACTGCAAAGCTCTAAAAACAACTTGTCTTCCTCCCATCAGTAACTGAGAGTTTGCTAAATGGTTGAAGAGGAATGTAGATTGCAGCAAGAGCTACTGTTCTTCGAGAATTAGCTGCATGGAAAAACTGAGTGTTCAGAAAAGAGATCTGTGAATGAGTTGGGCTTTTCTAGTCCTAATGTCAAGACTAACTCATATCAAGAGATATGTGACAACAGACTGTTAATCTGTGCTGGAAAGGATGTGATGGGGCTAGCAGCAGATAAAATCAGACTTATTTCAGAATGGGTGACTCTCTGAGGGTGTCATAGCTCCAGCAGGACTGCAGTGCATGGTGAAGAAGTGTGTGAAGGTTCTGGAGCTGTGTGTAGGTAGAGGGCCTCAAAGTTCCTTCTGCAGCCCTAAAATTGATTTACCAAGATATGAGTATTGGTCTAACACCGATACTCAACTGTGACGGACAAAAGACTCTCTAACAATTTAAAGTTAGAAAGTCAATGTTTATTCAGCGCTGGGCAGCAACGTGGGGTAACCCTCTAATACACACTGCAAAATTACAGGTGGTCACAGAGTCTATTTATTGACAAGGGGTTCAGACAAATACATATTCATAATACCAGCCCCTCCCATCCCTGCTTCCTATAGTAATTAACTTGAATGGCAATTAAGCAACGTGGTTGGCTTCTTGAATTAAGTCTGGGGTCGTTTTTGTGGGGAGGGGTCTTAGAAGGAGGAAGTAAGGCGAGTCTTCCTCGCCCTGACATTTTCTATCAATGACAATACAAATGGCTTTTGGGGCAACTCCAGTTTTGCAAGCAATGAGTTTCTGGTTGCAATTGTTTGTGTTCTTTGGCCCTACCTACCAGTTTCATCCTTTCCTATTGCAAGCACAGCTAAGAAAACATAAATGGACAGGCAATCAATTATTGAAGTTTCAGGTAACCATCTCAAGCCCAGTTTCTTCTAACTTTTAACTAAAATCCTAATTTCTGTAAGATCAGTGTTTCAAAATCAGTTGAAATCAGATTCAGTTCAGTGCTGTGAGGGGCAATCACTGGTCCTGCAGTGGAGAAGCCCAAGGCTCTGGGCTCAGTCCCAGTTTTGCTCCAGTCCTCCTGGTGATGTTGGACAGATCCTGCTCTGTGCTCTGCTCTAACACTGAGCCTGGCACTGGCTCTGGGACATCAGGCTGTGCATTCACTGCAAAGCTGGACACACAACACCAATCCTGCTTGTCCTGAGGGGTCACTTCTGGGAAGTGGCAGAGCCTCCCTAGTCAGGTGTGCTGTTTGCCAAGCAAACCGAGCAGCTCAGGTCGGTGCTTTTGGGGGGATATCACTTCACCAGACTCTGCATTGCTGCCCATCCTTCCCCCAGCATTCTCACAGGCAGTTCTCCTTTTGTCTCATCTTTCTCCTAACCCTGCCTGCCCTGCATGTCAGGAAGCTGGGGGGATGTGGAGTTAGTACAGCAGAGGTGGAGAAGTGCCTGCACAGCTTCTGCTGATGTGTGAGCACCTGAGAGCGAGGGAGGGGTGCTGCAGGCACAGGACTGTGACACACACACTTAGTCTTGGTACCAGCAAAGTCTGAGCTGCCCTCCTTTCACAGCCTGCTTGTACAGCACAGCAGATCCTCGGGCTTTTATCCATTCCAACTCCACTACTCTCTGAAAAAGAAATCACTTATTCTCTGCCACTGCCATACCCCCAAAAGGAAGGAAATGTAAATCAACTTCATTAATAAATAAGGTAAAACTTGGCCCAGGAAGGACAGGCAATGAGGCTTGAAAATGAAGTTGGGAAATCTGCATCTGTACAGATGTGTGCGGCGAGATTTGTGCACATGAAATGTCAGGCTCCACGTTACATGAGCCCATTTACAGGTTTTATAAATAAAGCACCAGCAGGGTTTCCAGTGTGAGGAAATGGGACTGGGATCTTGTCTCCTGCTGTGATTCATCTCAGCCTTGATATTCAGATGTGCGTGCACACAAACCACTCTGTGCACTCAGTGCTCCCTGCGTGCAGGTAGCTGTACAGAAAGAAATAATCTGAAGCAAATATCTTTGAATACTCAGCCCTTAATGTATAACATTTAATCACTAAATGCTGAGTTTAACTCGAACTGTTTTGATGATGATGATGATGGAGTGATTAATAAAGTGGTCTGAAATGTAGTTCAGAGCTTCTCTCTAGGGAGTCTTCCTTTGCCAATTTTGGCAAGCTGGCCTCCTGCAGCAACAGAATCAGGAATGCCAATCGTAATTGAAATTTTTAATTACATTTCCTGCTTTGTTTGAAGGTAACAAGCGTCTGGGTCCGCGGTGTTTTATTTTTCCTCCTCTTTGTGTGCTGATAGTGCTGAATGTGTACAGGCTTCCTGTGAGCCTTGGCTTTCTCCAAATGATAAAGGATGAGTACAAAGGCAAAATGAGTCCCTTCCAGAGATAACCACAGTGTTTTGCAAGCCTTTTCAAAGCCCTGTCAGGCACGCTGCAAGTTTACTGAAATAAAGTCCTCAAATTTCCCGTGGTTTGAAAGGGAGATCTGAGAATGGAATGGTGCAGCTGAGCAGAGCAGTGGGCAGGGGCTCCAGCCCTCACAGCATCACCAAACCCCACATCATAAACCAGAAATAAAGGGTGGAAGGAGACAGAACCCAATTTGGGATTCTCAGTGAGACAATTTCTTTACTTGTTGCAGAAGTTAATGCTGCCACCAGCACAAAGGAGAGCAGGAGGGCCCTGGGAGGGTGTGGACAGCCAAAGAGGGGATAAAACAACCCCTGGAGATGGAGCCATCCCTGCAGGTCAGCAGGGTGAGCTCAGAGTGCCCTGGGCTGGCACCTGGGCTGCTCTGCCACCACATCCTGCTCATCCCCAGTGATTCTGGGGAGCTGATTTGGGATCTGTGCAGCCCTGGAATAGAAAGAGCACAGTAAAACCAAGAGATGGTTTTGCCTCCTGTTGCCTGTGTAGCCCACCTGCAGTTAAAGTTCTTTAGTTACACACAGTTGCTTTTGGCCAGGATGGTTTGATTTTTTTTAATTTTTTTTTTCATGTCTAATAATTTTTTTAATGTCTTAATGATTTGAAAAGGTCAGCAGGGAGGAAACAAAGCAAGCTGGAGTTTTCCATGGAGCAGGTATTCATATTGACATATTGCTCCTCAGCTGCCCTGATGGATGTCCTGGCATTACCACACAGACCCCAGTGTGTCTTTGCTGCTGTCATATTTTGCCTTTGAGAAGGGTTTAGCTCTAATTCTCCTTCTAAAACAGAGTGAGTTACGTTGAAGCTCTGGCCTGCAGATCTATTGCTTGACACATTTTACGTTTTATTTTTAAACACAACTTATATTTATGCTGGATGTCCTTCTGACAGAACTTTTGGTGCATAAAGTTATTGTTTGGTATTTCCACTGGCCACAGCTTTCAAAGTTGAACACCTGAATTATTTTTTTTTCCTTCTGGAAAGGCACAGAAAAGCCTCACTTCTGAGCTGGTTTTGTCTGTTTGTGATAAAGCTGATGGCAAGATTTCTTAGACACAGCAGGGTCAAATTCCTCCTTCATGTGTCTTTTTAGCTCAGAGATGTTACAGCAGAAATCTCCTTCAGGCTGTGTTGTCAGAAGATCTCATCTCCTGTTTGAGAACCAAAGTTGCCCAGTTTCCAGAATATATCAACACATCAAGGACATTCTCAGTGAAAACACACAGAGATTCTGAAATGTTGTTCTTTTTCTTAGATACATAAATTGTAGCTGAGATTTTCAGAAAATCTCTTCTTGGTAACAGAGCTGATAATGTTACAGTCCAGGTTTGAGCATCCTATAAATTGAGCTCTATTAATGTTAATCTGACAAAGTCAATAGCTGGTTTTTACATTAGAGTTCCTGTAATATATGCTAATTTCAAACATCTCATTTAGAAATATAAACCAGGAATTTCAATAAACTATTAGTGTCCTTTTGCAGGATTTCCATAATACCATATTTTTGCATTTTTTCATTTCAAATTTAATGTTCCTATTTAATTTTTACATTTCAAGAAACTATCTAAAAATTGTTTAAGGTTCAGAGAGAGAACTTCAAATTCTTGATTCTCAGATCATGGGGAGAGAAAGTACAAAACCATTTTCAAATGGAAATTCTATTATGGAGGTAAATTGACTTTTGAGCCATTAACTTGCTTTTAACTCTGCCATGTCTGAAAATAACTATGGAAAAATCAGTTTTCGTTTAAGAGTGAATTTCTATAACCAGCATTTTAGCAGATTACATGGCAAAAATATTGTTTGATTTTTTTTTTGTTGTTGCTTCATTTTTTTAAATGTAAAATTGTTTTGTTAATTTTTTTTTAGTAGACCTCCAGCTTTAAATGAATTTATTAATTTATTCTGTATTGTTTTATGTTGTGGTTTTGGCTTCATTGAGATGCCAGCTGCAGCAGAGGCCCCGGGGTGTTCTCTCTGTGTTTTGTGGGTTCTTGTTTTACAAAATCTGCCTCGTGCACAACAAGGATGGTTTGGGTTCAGGCAATGGAAATTCTGTCCCTGGAGAGGTGGGCACTGCGTCACTGAAACTGCAGGAAGAACAAAACCACTCCAACAACATTTTTACTGTTAGAGAATTAAGGTGCTGCTGCCTCAGTGCTGCTCTGGCCGGGATGTGCCACAGGAATAATTTCAGGCTGTGCAGAGAGAATCACCCCCCACACATCTTTACCCCATTTCCCCCTTATTTATACACTCCAACCCCAGAGAAATTTTCTGGTTCCATGTTCATTGGTCCCAAGTTACTCAGTTCTTGGTGTTTGATTTCCTGTACTGATCCCTTCACTTTTGATATTAATTAAGTTCTCAATTTTTGTTCTTTTATGGATATTTTCCTAGACCAGGTGTCCAGACCATGCCGGGGGGGATGTTTGGAGGTGACGATCATTAATTGTCATTATGGTTTTTGTCTCTTCTGTGCTAATCCCAGTTTGCTGGAATGTTACTGGAATGTTAAACTCATCAGACTCCCAGTGCTGGAACAATCCTGTGAAAAGGAAACTTCAATTCCTTCCCATCTGGACAAAGGTGAACAAACCCCTGATTAAAGTTAGATAAAAAAACTTCAAACCTGGTGCAGTTTCCAGCATTGCTGCTCCTCCTGCAGGGTGGGATGTCAAACCCCAGGGGACCCTCAGGGCTGGCACTGCCCTGTCAATAATTTCCCCTCCCTTTTCTCTATTACATGCGTGGGAACATTGCTCTCTGCCTCTTTAATGAGGAATTTCCTATTTTCAAATAGCAATTTCCTTTGGAGATGAATGCAAACTCAGCTACCAGCTTCTTCCCTCCTTGATGATGCAGTAAAAAAATATTCATCAGGCAGCCAGAGCTCTTTATTTACTCCTGTTCTCCTTTCCCTAGAGCTTCTTGTGCCTCACTTGTGCTGGCTGCATAATTATTCCTCATATTGAAATGAAAAACCGACTTTAAGATGTTTTCTTCGTGTGAACACAACACTCCATCCCAAGGCAACACTTGCAGATTCAAATTTAATTGTGAATTAATGAAAAGGGAGAGAAAGAAGCTGTACATTGTAAGGGAAACTTAGGGTGCTTGTTGCAATAATGAATGCTTTAGAGATTTTTTTCGTATTTTTCCTTAGTTCTTGTAGTCATGCTTAGCTTGAATGCTCAGATCCTTTCTCTGGAATGTCTCTGGGATCTCTGGAATATACAGCTGTCCCTAAACAACCTTGCAGCCAACATTCACGAGGAGATTCATACAGAATCTCCAGCAACATCCTTTTATTTTCACTTGGCACTCATGCTTGAATCCATTCCTTTGAAAAGATTTTTCCCTTTTATCTGCTCCTCGGACCGTGTCTCTCTCTCTGTACATTCCTTCTCTGCCTCTTTCTTTATCACACCCAACCAAAGCTCTCAGGTTCTCTTTTAAAGCCATTTGCAGCCCCTCTTTGCCTTGACCCTTATCTCAGGGCTGCCATCCAATATCTGATGCCACCTCTCAATATTTCAACTTTCAGCTTTCCCCTCATCTGGGGAAAAGATTCTCCTGCTTTCCACAGAGCCACAGCTTAGTTATCTTTCAAAATTCCTCTTTTAAAACAAATTTCTCTTTTAAAACTCTGTTTTGCTCAGAACTCCAATGTAAATCTGCTGCTGCTGAGAGAATTCTGCCATGTGATGTGTGTTTAGCGCAGAACTGCTCTTTATTTCTGCTCCTTTTTCTCAGAGAAATTGTGTTGTGGAGGGTTAATTTATATTTCTTTATTTTGGTTGCATATGTAGGTCATCCAAAACAAGTCATAAATTAATACTGAATCTGTAAAAGTGTCTCTTGTCTTGACAGGGAAAAGGTTGAGATCAATTCTGAAAAATTGAGAAAAGATATATTTTGACAGTTTTTAAATTTATTTTTTTAAGTGACAGCTCTTGCAATAGATTTTTTTTTAATGCAAGTGTAACAACTGGGAAACAAAATCAAATCATATTTCAAACAGAATGATGTGTGCTTGGAACTAAGAGCTCTGAGTTTGGGGCTCATTTGGGGGTAAGAGAAGCTCTTTGGTCTTTAGGAGATGTCAGGAGAACCTTCCCTCTGACTGCAGTGGAAAACTTGGGGGAATTGTAAAATTTAATACAAAACCTTTGCCTGCCAGTCCTCAGGCTACTGGAAAGGGAAAATAGGATGTGTCTGTGTAATTGTAGACCTTGATGAGATTTTAAAATATCCTGCTGTTGAATATTTTTTCTCCATCAAGATTCAAGTATATTTTCAGGATCTGCCAGACTCCCCAAAGTCACTTTTTTAGCACTTTGCTTAGTCTGTGACGGTATTTCTCCTTACCTGGTGTGATTTTTCTTGCCTCAGCTTCCATCCCTTTGTTTGCCACAGACAGAACCCTTCTCTCCCTGATCAGTATCTGATTTTTTCCTCAGGTTTCAGAGCCTCATTTGTCCTCCAGGGAAGGTTGGGATGTATTTTTGAGACCTCTGAGCCTCATCAGCAGTTCCTAAAGATGTTCTTTTCTGGTCTTCCTTCATCTTCTGAGCTCAGATGAGACTTCACTCTCTCTTTTCTGCTCTGAAGACATAAAACCACTCGAAATAATGTGCAGCTTTACAGAGATTTCCGTGTCTTCACTGAAGTCTAAAGCTTTCATGAGAAGAACAAAAGAAGATAAAAATTTGATTTCAGTATGCAAAACCAAGGACTTTTCCAAGCCCTGCAATCCTGGATGGGGAGGATTTCACAGAAGAGTTTCTGCAGCAGGACCGATGGGTGATTGAACAATTAGCGAGGAATTCAATCACTGTATGGATTCTCAGAGGGCTTTAATTGCTCTTCCATGCTTGATCCCTCAAGCCTTATGCAAGTGAATTTTCATTAAAGCTGAAGAGAGATTTTTATTGCCTGAGAATTAGAAATTGAGGCTGTTGACATGTTTGGGTTTGCCTGTTTGTTTAGTGTGGTTTGGATGGATACTCGATATTGGACTTTTTAAAGCTATTTTGTTTTTGGGTTTTTTTTAAGTATTTCAAACACTCAGATCTGCCCAACTCCTCTGTGGTGAAGAAGGACAAAGCTGTGCTTCCACAGCACTCAGGAGGAAAGAAAGAAATAAATTCTGCTGAGTGTTAGACTTTTTGTCTGCAGGGAAAAAAAAAACCCAACAAAATATCCACCTGGAAGCATATGGCTTCCTATTTTTCCAGAAAATTCCTCTGATGGACAGAGGCAGTAAAGCAGCAGCAGGAAAATAATGGGGAAGATTCTGCATGGGTATAAAGGCAATAAAATCCTAATAGGAAGCTAAATCAGGGCTGGAGTAGAACGTGGGAATTGTTGGAAAGTTCTTATCCAGGAGCCCTGAAGTAGTGGCAAATCTTGGTGAATATTCATCCTCAAAGGGATGCACAAGTTCCCTGCCATGAATATCTGCATGACAAGATTCCTTTGCAACCTTATATAAAGCTGTGGAAAAGCATTTGGAAAATATATTTTCAAAGGTACTATACTAAAACCCTTGAATTTTCTGTGTTGTAGCACAGCTTCTTTTTTTTTTCACAGTCACAATGTAAAGGTGGCTTAATTTTCTTAAAATTAAAATGCTCAATTATTTTTTCCCAAAATTAAATTTAAAATTCTGCGGAAGAAATTATCAAAGTTTCACTGTCTTCACTCTCCCTAGAGACAAAGGGGAATATTCTGAATAATCTCTCTACAAGTCAGAAAGCTTGTATGAGGGAAATGACATTTTCAGAGTGAATTCCCATAGCTTCAGGCTCTGGGACTGCAGGATGTGCAGTCAGGACTGGACAGGAAGGGTTAGGTCTGGGTGAGATGTTTCTATCTCAGGTTCCCAATTCAGATATTCCACTTTTCAGCAGTAACAAATGTCCTTGAAGTTTGTGGTGGCCAGGTTAGAGTTCACTGCCTGTTCCAGGGCATGAACTGCACATCCTGCAGCATTTGCAATGGAAATACTTGGGAAATTATTCACATAAATAATATTTGAATAACTGTGTGTAATGGAATTCAGCAGGGCTGTGATTAGAATTGGGTGATTTGGGAAGGAGGAAGGAGAGGAGGAAGGATGAAGGTTTGTCTGTGAGGTGTGGGATCCTCACACAGCTTTTGCTTCAAGGGAATGAGCCCAAGAAGGAAAGTCTGGGCAGGAAAAAAGCAGGAAAAGAGCAGGAAAAGTCTGGGCAGGAAAAGAACAGGAATTGGTCACACAGACCTGTGGTTCTGGACCCTGCACTGCTGGAAGAACATGGTTATGATTTTGTGCCAGCACCTGGGGCATGGGAAAACACTTAATCCCCCTCATTTTCTGAGAACAAGGGGTTTGTGTGATGAGGGAAAAATTTAATTGATTGAACAATTTTTTTTTTTTTTTTTTTTTTACCATTACACCAAACATCAAAGGAGAGGATAAAACCTTGATGTTTCTTTCTGGTTTTTTTAATGTTACTTTTCTGCTTTTCTGTTCTTTGGGAAGGTTTTTGTGGGGACACAGCTGCCTCTGACACTTCCTAGGCTGTCATGAGTTCCTGTACACAGAGATTTAAACACAGGGCTCCAGGCACAATGGACATTCCAAAGAGTGCAAAACAAATCCTGACTTTTTTTGTTCTAGCTACTCCCTGCAAAGACTGAAAGTAGGTGTCTGATTTTGCTCCCTGGTCTCTCTTGAGGGTTGTTCTTTAATCCAGAGCTCCTAAAATCTCAGGAGGCATTTGGTTCTGACTGAAACCTTGTAGAGTATTTCCTCATTGCTGGAAAAGGTCCTGCTCCAGTGTTAGATCAGGCTTGCTCTGACAGATCTGCTTTATTTGTGGTTACAGCCATTGACAATTACTTTGGTAACTATAACTACAGACTAATTAGGAAAAAGCACTATTTAAATGCTAAATAGATAAGGGAACTAGAATTCTTTCAGCTTGTCAAATTGATCCATTAAATCTCTGTGTGTTGTACCTGTAATTTCAAAGCTCCAATTATCATACACTTAGTGAAAGGAGTGATAAGGTTTTCTGGAGCAGAAAGTGATAAGAGATAAAAGTGAAAAGTTGCCTAATAATAACTTTCACTAAAAGCTATCAACAGCAAATGTATACCTCTGATAAGAAGCAGAAGGCAAGAACTTTAAATCCTGATATCTGCCAGCAAACAAAGGAGGGAGAGCAGGAGCTGGGAGGAAATGTCACCAGGTTGTTCAGACAGAATTTCAAACAATGTCCTGGGAGCCTCTCCTGCTGGGAGCTGTGCCCATGAAACCCAGACACCCTTTAAATTTGGTGTCCCACCTTATCCAGGAGAGACTCATCTGCCAAAAAACCACCAGAGGATGGAGGGTGGGAGCCCTGGTGACGTTCCTGGTTCTCCATGGGGTTGGGTTTGGCTGTACCCATCCCTGGCAGCAGCTCCTGGGGGTGCTCAGAGCTGGTTCTGGAAATTGTGATGCCTCACATCTTCCCTTGAAAATCTTTGAGGGTAAGATGGAGAGGGGTGACCCAAATGCAGGTGAAAATTCTGGAGTTTAGAGGAGAGGAGAATTAGAGGTGCTTCTGTTTCTGGGGGAAAGCTGAATAAAGCCTGACCTCTCTCAGGGTTTTTCTGTTGATCCAAATCTTTGAATTTGGAACTGGAGAGGTTTTTAGAAAGCCTGGAATAATTTTTTGAAAGGGTTTAAAGGTGACAGATTGTGTGAGGAACAAATAATTTTGAGATAAAGATAAAAGGAGGAGAAGGGTGAGATAGAAAGGATTGTTCTTGTTAGGCAGAACTTATTTCACAGGAAAACAATGCAGAGCTGGCTGCTGTTTGTGCGAAAAGAAAAAAGAATATTTTTCTTTTTGAGAACCCAAGAGGCTTTATTTCATTTTGAAACAAATTCTTTGTCAGATAATGGCAAGTGAGTATATGTATTCCAAATGGCACCTCAACCTCTCTTCAAAAAAGTCACCAGTATTAAACCACTCATCTTTGCTTTGTGGTGGTGTTTGCTTTCTTTTGCTCTTGGTGGGTTGGAAATGCTAAGCCTTACTTCTAATTGGTTTTAGAGATACTGCTGGAGAAGTTTTGCATAGAAAGGGAATGAAGCTGAATTTTTTCAGCTCTGACAATAGAGACAAAGATGAGAAACATGCAGGTAAAAGACAAGAAAAAAGTGATCACTTTTGCTTTCTGAGACTCTGGAAGTTTGACTTTAAATGAAGGAATGTTTTCATTTGAATGTTTGAGATAAAGCAATTAAATGGTTTTTCCTCTGAGAAATCAAAATGTTTGTTCCAGGAGAGGGAATGCTGATGTTGAGATGGTTGAAATAAAGTTTCAAAGCCTCCTAGAGCTGAAGTGTGTCCCCTGAACAGTGGCAGCCACAAATGACACAGGTTTGTTGGCAGGTGGCAGGAGAAAGGGAACACTGGGGAAGAGGGAAGGAAAAACATGCGGAGAGATTCTTGTATTTTCAAGATGTAGAAAGGAATCAGCACAACATTTCTTCAGGTTTTGTTCTGCAGAACCTTAATCTGAAAGGGATATATTTTCTGAACACTTTAAAATTTGGTGATAAGGAGAAGGAGGCAGGAAGCAAACTGGCTTCCAGTCAATTAGAAAATTATCTGCCTCCATAATTGGATCATTTCAACAGCAGCAGCCCTAAAATTGTGGTTCAGATGTCATAATATTTATCTTTCTTATAAATATGCCAATTTTTTCAAAGGCTATTTGTAACAGAATACGTTAAGAATTATTATTGATGGTGAAAACTGTGGAACCTCTAAACTTAGTTATGTTTCCTTTGGTGGTGGGGAGCAGAGTTGTGTTGTGATTGTGCCTGACAGACTGCTGATGTCCCATCTTACAGGACAAAGAGGAATTATTCAGATTTAAACACTGCATTAGACTTCTCCTGTGTCTTGGGACAATTTAGCACCAGATCAGTCAATAAGGAATTTAAGTGCTGTCAGAAGGGGTGGGTGGTGAGAGCTGGCTGAATATTTTTGTCACCTCAAAGAACTCCCCCAGCAGTGAAAATTGTCCAAACCCACACTGCCCAAAAAGCACTGCTGAAAGAGCACAAGTCATTTCTTTTAATTGTAAAATAAGGAATTTTTTTTTTGGTTTTTTTGTTTTGTTTTGTTTCCCTCCTCACTGTGAGCCTCAAACCCTCAAACTTTTCAGCAATTTATCAGCCCCAGTGACTCTGTGCTGCTGGTTCATGGGATCTGTGAGTGCTGGCTGCTCTTCCATCTGCAGCAAACAATTTGTTTCTTTACATGTTTAGAGATTCTGTGGATAAAATGCAAGAACTTCATAATGACAATAATAACACCTGACAGGACACAAGTGTCACTGGGGACTTAGACTTTTATTAGCTAGCATGCATTAAGTGTGAATTAAAAAAATTACACTGCATCAGAGGTCTGCAGTGACACCTGCCACAAACACTGGCAGGATTAAATAATCCATCTTGACCAATTTTAAAATTAAATCATCTTAGATTTAAATCTTTAAATGTTTGAGAAACGCTTTTTTTTTTTTTTTCCTTTGGGATAATGGATGACTATTGACCACATAAAGAGGTTTCCTCAGGGAAATCAAAGGTTCTTGGAAGGCTGCAAAATCCCTTTTCTGAGCTGCAGGAGGAGAGCCCCAGCTGGATCTGCCAGCAGGAACAGAGCCAGGTTCCTGAACTGACATGATGGATTCCCCCTTCACCTGCTGCCTCCATCTCATTAGACTGCAGTGATTAAAGAGTTATCAAAATTTCATACCTCAAAATGACTGCACAAAAGCAACTTCTCCTCACGAGGAGGTGCCATTAGAGGCTGTCACTCCTGTGCACACAATTCTTCCCACAAATCTCTTCCTCTGGGCACTCCTTCCCCCATCACACACTCAGCCCTGAAATTTATGAGGAAGTGGTGAAACCTTTAGCCAGCAAGAGCCACTCCTGAGGATAAATATGGGCTCTAAATTATTTCAGCCCTTCGGGCATATTGGTTATTAAACTTTGCCTGGTGCAGGGGGGCAGATGGATGTGCTGTGTCATTGCCAGCTGTATTAATTGCATGCTAAAGATTTTCAATTATTTAGGTAGAAATACGGATTGGAATTATCTCAGGATTATTCAGGTGGCTCTGACAAGGTGCAGCTTGAGACATGTATGGAAACAAATGAGGTGCAGCTCAGTTTGATCAGGCAGTGACTGTTGTCACCTTGCTGCTGTTTTCTTTTCCTCCCTTCTCCATGCACAGATGAGATTAGTCCAGGAGAACACGAGCTGATGCTAAAACAATTAATTCCCAACATTTCCCATCAGTAGATCTGTGAAAGTCCTGTTCCCACCCTCATTACTCAAGAGGAAATGCTAAGAAGCCCAAAGCCACTTGGAGAAAGGTGACAGCTTTACTTAGAGTCTGTTTATCTTGGATCCAACCCCTGGCAGTGTTTCCCAAGCTGTTTCCCTGTAAAAAAACCCTGACATGAAAAAGCACCTTTAGAGGGTGGTGCCTGGGCTGGGAATCAGCACAGACCAAGCCCAGGGCTCTGTGGACACTGGGCTGGGATTTTTGCTCCTGTCAGCTTGGAGCTCTCTCTGCACAAAGCTGCAGGAGCAAGGGGATGAAAATTGGGGAAAAAAAAAATTAAAAAAATATTTGGAGCCTCTAATTCATCAAGTTTGCCTGCAGTAGACACAACATGATTTTTTTTTTTCTGGATAGAGAGAGATTCTGTGAATTGTGATAGAGTGCCTGGCAAAATTCAGCTGTGCCACGTGGGTGCTCATCAGGCTGGCAGTCCGTGTGGAATGGGATCCCTCAGTGTCTGTGTTTGGATATAGAACATTTCCATCAAGGTCCTTCATGTAAGAAGTTGAAAATGTTTCCAAAAAAATCCAGAAGTAAACAAAAATCACAGCACAGGAAAGTCTGAGCTGATGGAAATCAGTTGAAAGTTGCACAAATTCCTGTATTAACTACCTGATCCACTGCTGCTTTTACTCCAGTTTGCACCCTGTTATAAAAAAAATCAAATTTTTGTGACCATTTTTATCTATGCACTGGCTCTATATTCTCCCAGATTAGCTTCAAGGAAAAATAAACAATTGCATAATACGTATCATTTGAGTTTAGTGGGAAAGGAGTTATTTAATGAAAAATAATCAATCTGCAATCTGTCTTCTATCAGAGACTTGGTATAGCAGCTCATTTTTCTGCATCAGGCAGGAAGGGTCACACCTCTGCTTTTATATGGATTATTTACTTCCTAAATGTTATATTTAGCTCTTAATTTCCAGCCTATTAGCGTTTCCCCTTGGCTGCCTCTGTGAGTTACCTATGTCAGGAGGTTAGGGCCAGAGCACAGAAATGTTAATTTAGGAGGTGCAGCAGCTTTTCAGCACTGAGCTTGCACGTCAAAAATTTCTAATATAATTTTCAGAGCATGGGAGTGTGTGAAAGATGCAGGAGTTAAGGGATCAGAGGCAGCACAGGGTAGAAATGGCTGGGGGATAACTGAAGGATATAAAAATTGGTAATGTGGTATGACTTTGACCTGGTAGGGATGGAAAAAACCCTCCCCACCTTCATTGCTTTATGTCAGCTTACACTAGAAAATATAAACGATACAGAGGTGCAAACAGGGGAATGGAGCTCATTCTGTTCTTCATCTCTCACCAAAAGCTCAGCTCTGAGAACCTGCTCAGGTATTCATGGGCAGTGGGAGGTGAAAAACACTGGGGAAGATGTGACTGCTGTAACACCTCTAACAGGATATGAGAGATGATGGGTTTGTTTCCAGGCAAGCTCCACAATGATTTGCATGATCTCTCCACATCACACAGTGATATCATTCTTTATTTAATTGATTGCACTTGTGGTGCAGGTTTAAATGGCACTGACCACATCCAGACACACACTCAGAGCAGTGCAGCTCACTTGCTGAGGAAGGGTCTCACTGATTTATGCATAAATCCCTTTAGCACTGCTCTGGAAGCAGAGGGGATCTTTGGCCATGAGGATAAACAGCACACTGCACCGATGTGCAAACTCTTACCCTTAGAGACGTGTAGCTTGTGAAGCTTCCAAAGGATGACATTTTCTGCTCGTGGTGGGAGTGAAAGACGATTACAAGAGGTGGCCAAGCTGGCCACCAACAGGTTTGTGCAGTTGCAATGCTGGAATTTTTGCAGGCTGCCTCCTTGAAACTTGGTTTTCTCTGGCCAGACCTGAGGATGTTGCTGTACCCTGGGTGTCCTGATGCTGCAGGTATGAGAGCTGCAGCTCTTTGAGCAACAAGGAGCTGTACAGAAGCAGCAGTGACAATGGCAGCATGAATATGCAAGCAGAGCTCACTGCCAGCACCAGCAGCACAGATGTTCTCCTGCATCTGCACACCATTCACCCATGCACATGTTCCCACCCCAGCTACTCGGAATATTTGCACCCACTGGGGGATGGCTGGCTGCTCAGCCTGTGTCCTATTCTGCAGTTTGCCCTGGTAACATCTGTGTGCAGCCATTGCAGACCTGGCACTTGCTCAGTGTTGGTTCTAATTTCCTCTTCTGGTGACAGTGAGGCTCTCATTTTCCGGCCCATTGAACATGGCAAATAACGTGACCGTGCTGTCAGAGCCAGCAGCTGCACTTATCCCACCCAGCCCTGCAATGCTGAGTCCTCCTGGCACTTGTGGGGAAGTGTGGAGCTGATGGAAGCACCAGGAATGCTGGGCTGTGCTTCTGAGCATCACCCTGCATTCTCCTAGCTCTGAGTATGTGACAACTCCACCATCCTCCCATCAGACTTTGCACCTTCCCTTCGTTCTTGTCGCATTAAAAATCCAAAAAAGTAATCAGCCTATTTATCAAATGTTTCCAGAGCTCTTCTGGGCTGTGGGTTTGGTGGAGTCAATCCCATTTTCAGCAAGGAAGCCCTGGAATCGTGTTGCTCTGTTTTGAACGTTGATGAGTGATTTATCTGTGAGGTAGTTGTCCTAAAATTATCTGCTGCTTCTTCATTAAAGAGAGAGGTGAGTGCAATAACTGTCAGCTCAGCATGACTTTCTCCTGCCCATAGTTGAGTTTTTACCTTTCCATATTTGAGCTTTCAAGCACCTCCAGTCATGTTACAGAAGTCTGTGAAAGTGGGGAATGGTTTGGGTGGGAAAGGACTCTCAGATCCTGTCATTCCATCCCCTTGCCAGGGACAGAGAATTTTCTACCAGACCAGGCTGCTCCAAGCCTTGCCCAACCTGGCCTTGAACGTTTCCAGAGGAGCTGATAAATCACATACAAATTCTGAAAATGGCCATAAACAGGATTTGCAGCATTCCCTCAGATGTTCACCATGGTTCCTCCTCTTGGGAAGCACAGAAATTGTTGAAATGAAGGAGCAAGCAGCTTTGTGAGTTCCCAGTTCCTAGGAGCAGGACTGGGGGGAGGTTATTAAGAACATATTGCAGTATAGTTATCAAATGTGTTTGCAGGAGTTGGGTTGTTCTTGGCTTGCTTGTTAGCAGTGTGTGCTCTCCGTGAGCAATAATTGAGATTAAACATCCTCTGGGGAAGGAAGTAATTTATTTTGTAGTAAACTGATATCTGTTGATATTTTAACGTTTTCTTACATTATTTATCAGTAGATTTGCATCCATGAACTGGAAAATATAATCTTTTATAGGGTAAGAAAAGTAATTTAATGTCAAAATTAAATAAAATATTAATTACATATGAAAAGGCTTCAGTAGCACAGACCACGTACTATATATTATTACAAGTTGTTCATGCTGAATAAATTGCTTTGCAGAGGAAATGGGAATACATTAGCAGAAAATAGAAGCACTGAAAGGTGGATGCTCACTCTCCTGGATTGGCTGGTATGGCTGAGCAGGTTGCACACGTGGATTCATCTCCTGAAGACAGGAAAGCAGGAGAGAAATGGGGGGATGGCAGCTGTCTGTCCTTGGGTGTGGAAATGCTGGAAGCTCCCTGACTGCAGGGCCCTGTAATTCTGCAATCTGTGATTGGTTTGTGTCTCCTTTTCCTCTCCTCTTTGAGAACTGCAGCTGGAAATCTGGGGCTCCCACACTGCAGTTTTCCAGTTCATCAGAACCCTAATGACTCAAGGAACGGTGTAATAGGGCAAAGAGCTGGATTAAAGTTGTGACAATTAATTTAGGACTTTAATTCATGTCAGGCAGAGGACAAGTTTGGCTGTCACTGGGGAGAATAGTTAACTGGTGGTGGGGAAAGCATTTCATTTCACCCACAACATCAATATTAACACCAGCTCTCAGTGCAGGCCTTCAGCACACAATTATCCCTGGATTGTACATTAATTTCTGTGCTGAGTCTTGGCCTCATTTAGTGTTTTATGTGCTGAACCCACTGATATCTGAAGCAGGGAGCTGCTTGCTTACATGGATAATGTCCTGGCAGAGAATGCAACACCTCTGGAATTTGTTGGAATTATGTGCACAGTTTGTCAGGCTGGAAAACCTTCCTGAATTTCACATGGTGGAGAAAAGTCGTGGCTTTGAACTCAGAATTTCTTTGGGTCAAGATGATTTATTCTGAGGGAGATGATTATTCTGAGATGTTGAGCACTCAGATAAAGATCATTCTTTATTTTTTTTTTTACCTTGCAGCCACCTCAAAAGGTGTCTGTGTTTAATTCACAAACTCTGCACCTATCTGGGAGTGTCCTGCAACTCCCATCCCTTTTCTACACCCACTGCAATGCTCAGCTAATTTCAGTAGTTTTTGTTCTTATGTAAGATATTTGTTTCTGTGGGCTGGTTGTTGAGTGATTAATAATTAATACTTGTGTAATTTCACCTGAATATCTCAAAGCTCACAACCTTTGCAGCATCCTTTAGAGTGCTGGACTGTCAAATGCCAGTAAAACTTTGTCCATGCAGATTAATTGTCAAGTTTATGGAATGAGGTCTGAATACTTGGGTTGCAGATAGCTGTATTTGAATAATACCCTCCACCAAGTGATACATAATCTAAATATTCAGTGAGTGTAGCTGCCAGTGCGTGTCCATCCTTCATGTTTTCCTTATCTAAAGGCCTTTACATCAAAGGCCCTCTTTGGTGCATGCAGTCATGCATATGTTTAAATTCACCACAGTCAGATGATTTTCCTGGCATTCCTTTGTACATTTGATGATAAAATTCTAGTGTGCTACTTAGTTATGATGCAGGATGATTCCTACTCCATTGTCTCTCAAAGCTATCGCTGCATTTCATCTGTATTTCCACCTTGTCTCTCTGAGCACACAAGAGCAGTGATGAATTCCACTCTTAAAAATGTGCTGTATTCTGGCAGCACAGACACAAAAAGCAGCATTAACTACCCAGAACATTCAGAGTTTGAGCAGAGTGCTCAGGACAGCTGTGCTGAGAACAGCATTTGCCCTTTTACAGCTGCTGGATGGACCCAGCAGCCCTGAGCTGGAAACAGGAACCCCTTCACTCTAACTGGTGCTCTCATGAACATATTAAATGAATATCCAGCCCCGAATCAGGGTGTGTGGATGTTTCCTCACAGGAATGCTGCTGGGAGTCTATTGCCTGTCATAACATTGATCCAGGCAGTCAGCTCCAATGGATTTGTTAAACGGGTTTTTACACCAGCACATAAACCCAGGAATTTATGGCTTGCCATAAGGCACACAAAGTGAGATTTCAGCTCCCTGTGGTGCGCAGAACACCACGCATCAGGAATGTCACTGCTCCTTGCAGCATCTATTACTCCAACCTGCTGCTAAAATGCAATTCTAGGCTGTGCCTCATGTGTTTCAGGAGATGGGCTAAGACAGGGGAATGGATAAATGGCTGTGGAAGGGGGTGGCACAGAGCTGGTAAAGCCTACCCTTCTCTGGAACTTTTTGTGATTTTATTCTGAACATGAACCTTTCTAACCCCACTTTTGATAACCCTGACAGTTCAGATGACCACTAACAGCACGGATTGATTGAAAACACAGGAAAATCCAAGGATGGAATTAAAAAAGTGCCAGAGCTAAATGATGGATTACCAGTCTAAAATGAACTTTTCCATGCCAACAAACTCCTCTGCAAGCTCCATTTGTGTACAGCAGCTGATGCTAATTGCTGCTAGCAGTGCTGCTTGGGCTCTCCTCGAGTCCCTCTCTGCTGAAGGGCCTCTTTCAGCTCTCAAGAACAATTTTTGTACCCTGTGCAACCAGCAGCAGTTACCCAGCAAGTCCTCATAAAGTTTCAGAATCTACTGCCAGGACTTTGCAGCTTCTTTTCCATCCACTCCTGCTCTCCAGTGTCCTCAGTGACAGTTTTCACCAGAGAGGAACATCATGGGTAAATTTTGGCTGTGTCTAGAAATAGTTCACACCTTTAAAACAATGATGTGCTTCACAGCCCCCACAAACCTCCAACAACAGCATCTACTCCAGGCAGTTTGAGGTCCAAGGGAACCTTCTGAGGTCAAAGAGAATCATTTGTTGTCTACAAAGAGGTGCAGAATCTACTGATGGTGACACTTTGGTCCGACAGGCATCAACTCCCCCGTGCAGATTTTAATTACGTGTGGTCTGTGCTTTTCTGTGAGTCCAAGCACCAAATGTGTTTTCACACGGATGCAGCGAGCCCCTGAGCTGCTCCTGTTTTGCTGGGTGAGTTTCAGCCTTGTTCCATTCTCATTTCATGCACTGGTGTACAAATTTCTTATCAGCTTCTTGCCAGAGTAATGCGTGTCCCATGCTGGGCAGCTGGATGTCAGGGCAGTGTAAAAATAAAATTGTTTTCCATTGGCTGGGCTTTGGGAAAGGAGAGGGAACTGCAGAGCTGGTTACATCCCAGCCTCCACCTCATCCGTTTCTCAGGTAAATAGTGACCCCTCTCAAAGAGCTGCTGGGTGCCTGCTGTGAGGAGGGAGAACAGCACAGGAGCTACCAGGTGCTGTGCATTTCTGACAGGACCATCACTGTCCTTGGAGCCACTTCTCCGTGGGCATCTGTGTACAATGGGTGTGTATAATGGGTGTACATCTGGTACGTGACACACCTTTCACAGTCACACTGCCCCAGGAATTGCCATCCACATCCCACCTCAGGCTTTTCTCACTGCTCCCTGTGCAGCTCTGGAGCAGGGGGTTTGTGCTGTCACAGCAGCAGCAGAATCTGCTCTCACAGAGCCTCCCCTCTGCCCTGACACTGCAGATTTCAGCTGCGCTGGAGCCAGGGCTGCACTTTGTGCTGTTTCTGCAGCGAGTCCTCTCAGCACTCAGTGAACAGGCAGGAAAAGAGAGGAGCTCTGGGTAGGATGTGCTGGCTGAGAGCCAGTGCTCCAGGTGAGCTCAAACTGCTCTCTGCAAAAGTTGGGTCAAAAAACTCTGACAGGGACCTGCATGGGCAGAGAATATAAGGAAAGCTGGTTTTCCCTGTGTTTGGATCTATGGCTCATGGATCTAGATGACTTTCTTTCTTTAAATTTTAAATATTTCACTGTGGTCACAGCCCTGATCAGACATCAGCGGTGCTTTGGAGCAAATCCTTGGGGTGCTTTAGATGCTCCATTGGTGGTGAGAGAAGCTTTGGGAGTAGATGACCTGAAATCCAAGAAAGGTCTGGCACAGAGTGCAGCCTTTTTGCCTTTTCCTCAGTGGATAACCTTCATAACCTCCCTCTCTTCCTTCTTCTTATAAAGTTTGCAGGTATTCTGTATCTGTTAAACTTTTTCCCCTTAAATTTGGATGGACAGGCTGAAAAGCTGATTAGTGAAAGACTTTGTGCATCTTACTCCCTGATAAGATACCAGGCTAGTATCTATAAATTATAAAAGAGCCACCCTAAATTTCACAAGATAAGCTTTATCACAAGCAGGAAGAAAAGAAAAACAACAATAAAAAAAAATTATTTGTTTATTCTCTGGATAATGTTTCAGCCATCATCATTCTTGGAACCCTGTAGCTTGCCACATCAAGTGAAACATCAGCTCCCAGACACCCTGCTGACCACAGGGGAAGGATGCCAAGTCCTTCCCAAGCCCAGGACAAACAGATGTGCTGCCTGCAGTGCTGAGCCACCAGCTAGAAAGGCTGGAGCAGTTTCTAGGAAATTAGCATTATTTAGCCTTTAGCAGAGAAATCCCATCCTGGCTACTCCTTTTAATAATTTTTCTCGTAGCCTCTTTTTCATTTGTACAAATTCCCCTGGTGTCAGTGGCGATTTTTTTGCGTCTGCACGGAATCCACTGCAGAGGATCAAGCAGCAGAGGCTGAAAAAGCAGGCACATGAGGCTGGGTGATATGGCACAGGAGTGCAGCTCCCCACTCTGCTGGCTGCTGCTCCCAGCACTACAAAGAAAATTGCTTTCCAAACACAATGACTGTCTGAAGCCCATTCAAACCAGAGCAGGACAAAGCCCAGAAGGGCCTGAGGTTCTGGTTGGCTCAGATAAGCTTCAGAAAGGATCCAACTGTTTTGATGATTATCAGGAAATCTTGCATCTGCCAGACTGGGCTGCAGAACCTGTCAGAAGCTCCCAGTTTTCTTATGAAATATTTTTTTTGTTGCTGCTGCCTGCTTTGAGGCTGATGCACCTCTGGAAGGGCCTCAGCAGTGGAGATGAGAGGCACAGCAAAAAGAATTCAAACGGACAGAAGTGCTACTGTTCCAAGGAATGTGGGGCTTCGTCCTCTGATGGCAGCTGGGCAGGGATGATAGGGAAGTGTGTGGAGAGGAGGAACAGCCACTGCCTCTCAGATCACAGCAGCAACAGTGCAATTTCCACTCTTCTGCTTTGCAAGAATTGCCATTTTTGAGCCAGTTTCCAACTCGGTTTTGGAGTTTTTCTTTTCTGTACATCTCATGCAGGACAGAGTGGGAGCTCCTCCTGCCATCTCTGTAACTTTAGGTGGAACAAACACAGATTGTGGCTAACTCTGACAAAATACAGATTAGCAGGATGTGGTGCTCATTGGACTGCTCTCTTTCTGTGGATTCTGGTGATGTTCCCCTGCTTGCCTTGGCTTTGTGTTGATCCTTTTTCCTTTTTTGCCACCACCCTTTTCCAGGGGAGCATCAAGGGGAACTGACAAGGCAGTAAAATCTGAGTGTTAGAAAATAACAACCTTTGAAGAAAGTGCACCAAAATATCCCTATTTGGAGATTCTGAACCTTGTTTTTATCTGTGGCATTTGAGTTTATGCCTGTTCTTGTTCCCATTTCTGAAATGTGCACAAGTTCTGAGTTGCAGATCCACAGCTGGTGAGAGTGTTCTTTTCAAATGAATATGTGTAAATGGCAATGTTGGGATGCTGATCCATGAAAGGGGTCAGCAAAGGGGTCATCAAATCAAAATGTTTGATCCACAGACCTTGTAGAACAGCTTTCTTAAACGATTAAAAAAAAAAATACCAAAAAAACAAAACAAAACAAAACAAAACAAAAAAAATCAAGATTCCTTAAGAGTAAAACCTTTATGTTAAAGCTCAAATTTTGCTTTAAAAAGAGGTTAAAAAGGGAGTAATCAGCAGTTACCAGGCCATATTCATGTGGAGGAACTTTAGAAGAGCCCAGAGCTGAGGAAGAGTTTAACTGACGTGGAAGTACAAGGCTGGGATGGTTTTGTGCTTGGAAATTTTTCTGGCCTTGCTTGTCAGGGAGCTGATTCCAGAGGAATCTTTGCACTGTGGGCTGAAAAATGCATTTTGAGAATTTCTGAACCATCATGGTGGTCAGATACAGAACAGTCCAGCAGGTGTGTGAGTGAACTCTGAGGGAATCCCTCAATGGATAAACTCCCAGCTTGCATCCCAAGCTGTGCATTATTGTTATTCTCATATTCCCATTGTAATCCTTGCTCCAGGAGCTGTGTTCACGTTCCTGTCCAGGTTTGTCTGCAGCAAACTCAGAAGAAACTCGTTTCTTTTCCCTAATTCCTGGATTTTACTGGTGCAGCTGAACTTCAGCAAGAGGGGGCACTTTGCAAGCTCTGCTTTTTTACCAGGAGTTTAAAATTTTCTGTTTCTTTTTGCAAAGACTGTGAGAGTGCCAAGCATCTTAGATTTTCAGATTATAAATTCTATTCTCTCCCAGCCTGAAGAGCCCTTGACCACAGCTTCATTCTTTGTTTCCCACAAGACCCACTCATTAAGTCAGAGGGAATAGTCAGAAAAAGTGCAATTTCTAAGTAAAAAATAATGACTCAAGTGGAAGGATTTCACATGAATGCTTTTCTACTGTGATTTGAACGTATTTTGGGTGTATGGGTTAAATGCATTATTCTCTTTGGTGATCTGCAATAATATCTTGCATCTCTAAGAAAAAGATTTAAAAAAAATGTTTTATGCTTCTTTCAGAGCTGTGGCTGAATTAAATCTTAATATTATCAGGGTTAGAGGACCATCTTTATTTGAATGGCAAGGGAAAACCTCGGGGTTGTTTTATTTATATA
The DNA here is from genome assembly GCA_013186435.1 of Turdus rufiventris. Classification (NCBI taxonomy): domain Eukaryota; kingdom Metazoa; phylum Chordata; class Aves; order Passeriformes; family Turdidae; genus Turdus; species Turdus rufiventris. Next base: position 2,707,572 of record PYHW01010768.1, on the reverse strand, counting down.
CAGAAAACATCTCCAGCAATAGCAGTGGCACAGGGACGTGTTGCTGTCTCTGTGCACTGCAGCCTCTCCTGATGGAATTCCAGTCATTTTTATTTTTATTGTCTGCTTTGTGCTGCTGGCAGGTGACACAGGCCTGGTCTTGTTTTCTGGACCAACACAGGAGTGACTTGGAGGCTTTGCAGTGTAGAAATGACAAGAAGAGTTAGATCAGAAAGAGGAATGCCAAGAACGGTGACATGAACAGAAAATTACAAACTCAGCAATTACATTTTTAGCATTGCTAATGCTAAATCTGACCTTTTCCCCTAATTATTATTTGGTTTTTTAGCAGTTTCAATAGGGATTTCTGTAGAATTTAGAACAAAAAAAAATCCAGCTGTGAGTTTTCTGCTGGCTCGCTCACAAGTGTTGTTTGTTTTTATTTTTACTTTTAACTCTGTGCCACATCCTCCGTCAACTCGGACTGAAATTAACTGCCAGAAATAAAAATTCTAATTTAGATTCTTAATTACCTGCCTTCAGGTATGCTCATGGATCATCACTGGCTAAGGGAACCTGCAATAATTGTGTAATAATTTAGGGCTGGCAGCACATTAAACAAAAGTATTCAGCCCCAGAGGGTCACTGCTGCCTTGGGGACAGTCCCTGGGTGTGTTGGCAGCCCCAGGGGTGATAGGAACAGGGCTGGGCTCAGTCAGGAGCAGGCTATGGTCCTGTGTGAATGCAGGAGGGTTTTGCTCCTGTACCCATGTCCAGTTCCAAAAATCCCTCCCTGCTGTCCCTGCAGGGGAAGGTTTTTAATCAGAGACCAATCCTGCTAATGCTGTCCCTGCTGATAGGCTCCTTATCTCTAATGAGACAATTTGGGCTGATAATAATCTGGAAGTTGTTTTGTTTCAGCAAGCAAAGATAGCCCCAGCTCCTCAGCCCTCACTCCATTTGGTTAAATACAGTGCATTGCAGGTTCTCCTTCAATTCCCTGACAAACTTCTGCTTGGATGTGTTGAATTCTAGCAATTCTAGTAATGAATTCCCTGTTGATCAGGAGGATCTGAAATCCCTTGCTGGGAGCTGGTGTTGATGCCAGTGACCTGGCAGCACAGAGGGAGAGCGAGAGGAGGCACAGAGAGATCCCAGTGGCACAGGGAGCTGAGCAAGGGCCCTGCTGCAGGCTGCTGGGTTCTGCTGCCCTGAGAAGCAGGCCATGTTTGGTGCAGGAGGAAAGATTTACAAAAAAAAACTTAAAAAAAAAAGAAGTATATATATGTATGTGTGTGCGTTCACATATATATATATATAATATATTTTTATATATGTATATATATTTGTATATTTTATATGTATATATTTTCATAATATATATGATATCTTTTATATTATATTTATATCTATATCATGTCTTTTCATATTTGGAAAAATATTTGCGATACTGATGTTTTTTTGTTTGCTTTATCAAAACAGAATTTTTCTGTTTCTTCCACATTTTTTCCACGCTTCTTCCTCCTTTCTTCCTCCTTTCCTCTTTCCTTTTTTCCTCTTTACTTCCTTCTTTCTTCCTCCTTTCCCCCTCCTGTCTTCCTTCTTTCTTCCTCCTTCCTCCTTTCTTCCTCCTTTCCTCCTTCCTTTCTTTTCCTTCTTTCTTTCCTGCATTTCATATTTTTTTTCTTTTTCTTTCTCTCTTTATTTGAATGTTTCTATAAATGTGATTTTAGAGCAGACTCACCAGCCAGGGCTCTGACTGAGCTGATCTGGTGGCAGGTGCCCATGCAGGGGTTTGGAATTGTGAGCTCTCAGGTCCCTTCCAACCCAAACCATCCCATTATTCCATCTCTCTGCTGATCTGGATTAAATCCAAGTGTCTGAGAAGTAAAAACAGTGCTTTTTACAGCAGGACAGCTGAAGGGAGAGAGCACAACCATGTCCAAGGTTTGGGGTGTGCTCTTGGGTGGGGATTAAACACAGCCCAGCCTGGGAGCTGTGCATGGTGAGCCCTCCTGACCTTGCTGTGACATTTTATAAAATAATATTGCCCTTACAGATGTTTCCCCATGGAATGACTTGGCTAAAATCAAATTAAGCTGCTGTTCAGAGTGAGCAATGACAGGATTGAACCATCAGAGAATTACAAAAATCCAGCACAATTTAAATTGTACTGCCTACACCTTCCCCACTTTTCTGCAGGAAAAGAGTTACCAAGAATAGAGTGCTGTGAGATATTCCAGCTGGAGCATGTAATGTGTGAGCCAGCCTGAGTCTGCCTTTGAACCTCAATTGTCATTAAAGTCCACAAAGTGGTGCTGAGTTTCAAACAAGAACCCAAGAAATGAAACAGTGCAAAGCTCTTGAGTTTTGATGAGTTCGACTTTGAATTTTGGTTGCATCTGTAGAGGTTTGGGTACAGGAAATCAGGCTAAAATACCAAATTAATTTGAATCCAGTCTTTAATTAGCTTCCCTCAGATAAGCAATTTTAAAGTGATCTTAAATTTAAAAGTTTATCCAAAGACCATTGAAGTTGCTTGGCATGAGCAGGCTGAAGTGTCCAGGTGGCACAGTTTAATCTGAAATGTGTGATTGTTTTATCAGAGTTTATCATGAGTTTAATCTGAAGCATGCTTCAAGGAGGCACAAGCCATGTTTGCTAATACATGCCAAGGAGCTTTTTACCTTGTTACTCTAATGAAATATTCAATTAGAACAATCGTTTAGTTTAATTGAGCAGTTACCTGATAATCTGCACACGCTTAATGGGGTAAATGTGTGAGGCAGGTGCAAAAAACCCCAACCCTTCAGTAAATTAAATTAATACAGCATTCAATGAACTAATGAGGTGTTGTGGGAGTTGCATCTCAATTAAAAATCTATGAGGGTGGAAAGAACTTATGGAAGTTGTTTGTGAGTTTTGCCTGCTTTTCCATGGGAGGGAGAGGTGGCGAGAGGTTCCTCAAATGTGGCTGAGTTGGAAAGGGAAGCTGAAAATATGTTTTAATGAAGATAGAACAGTCTCTCTTCCAGCTGCTTTTGGCAGCCCAAGTTTTTCACAACCTGCCTGACCTCACCTACGCTCCACATTTTTTTTATTTTTACTTTTTTTAATTTTCTGGATTTTTCTCCTCACCCTTTATGAAAGGTCCAGCAGTGAGAATGACCAGCATACATCTCAATTCCTGCAGGCACACTAGAGCTGAGGCAGACATTAGGTTTATGGACTTTGAGGATGAATAACCCTTGATATTCCTGCAATAAGCCAAGGGGAGGGATCCTTGATGGTTTTCCAGATATATTTGAAGTTATTCAGCAATTTGAAACTCCAGAGGCTGCAGCTGAAGTGGCCAGGAGCAGATTTGATTGTCAGCCTTGCAGTGTCCCAGGGAGGACACAGATCCAAATGGGTTATTTGAAGAGAAGAAAAGCAATTAGGACAAGATGCAGCTAAGGGAGTGTCACTGGCAGGACTTCTGCCAGCCTCAGTCCAAGTTTTTTAAGGTTTTTGAGGCTCTTTCCTGTTAACGTGATGGCTGCTGAACCAGACATCCCCTCTCTTTTGTGATGCTCTGACAATGATTTAATGAGTTGTAATTGCACATCTTGAATTGTGATTACAAGAATGTTGTCCACAAAGTCTCTCTTTTGCTGAACTGCTCGCAGGAATGTCCAGAACTCTTCATGGGCTTTCTGCTCTCCTTATTTTGTAAATGGGGAAAAATTTCTCTGTTTGGTTAGAATTTGTGATGTTACAAAAATGTTGCTCAAAGAGCAAAAGGGCTCCTGGTTCAGCCCAGGGATCTAACAGCCAATAAACACAATTAACAAATTAGCAGCAGAATATGCACCCCTGCACACAGGGAGGCTTTACTGAGAGAGAGGAGGCTGAGTCACTCAGAACTCTGCATTTTGCTCTGGTGCTTTGCTGGGAATTGGATCCCCAGGCAGTGAGCGGCTCTTCCTCACCTTGCTGTGCTGCCAGACATCCAACGTGTAAATTTAGATTTGATTAACTTGTCACCAAAATAAAGTAAAATTAATATTTTATGGGATTCTAATGAGGGACTTTCCAAAAAAGGCTGCAAATATTCTTCTAAACCCTCAAAAAGACAGGGACATCATTCTTTACTGGTGTAATTACCAGCTACAGGATTAATGAGTCTGAAATTTGTTGTTATTTTTGTTAGGATTATTCTTGACAGATGGACCTGTGATTTAGCATAGCACTTTCTTGTTATAAAGATAAAACTTTTTAACATGAGGAAATTATTTGTCATACTCAAAGTGTCAAAATATTGAGAAAGCTGCCCAGAGCAGGAGTGAACCAAATACCATCCAACGTGAGTTTTAATGGAAATTGCATTGGCTGCTCTATAAATCACACAGTGCTGTATTTCCCATTTCTGCACTGGTTTATCTTGAGCACGAGGGCTGGGATTTGATGATGCAGCTGATAAGTTATAGGAGATGTTATAGGAGATACACAAAAGCTTTTGGAGAGGATCAGGCTTTGGGTCCCATCCCATGCTCTGTATGAGCCAATCTCCAATTCTGCTGAGCCCAAAGGAAAAACTTGTGTTGACTTCGCCATTGAATCCATAGAGCTTTCTGAAAATGGCTCAAACCCCTTCTCCTGAGATCCATGGCAAAACCCCAACCTTTCAGTATGGATGTTGTCTGGATTCTGTGTTTGAAGTCTTGTTCAGCTTCCATATGGAGCAAATTCAGGAATGGATGAGAGGCTGATGCAGCCACCAGCACCTCCTGACCTTGAAACACTAATCTTAAA
>PYHW01010768.1:2691969-2702576 GCA_013186435.1 Turdus rufiventris | reverse complement strand
AGACTCTGTGACCACCTGTAATTTTGCAGTGGGTATTGGAGGGTTACCTCACACTGCTGCCCAGTGTTGAATAAACATTCACTTTCTAACTTCAAATTTTTAGAGAGTCTTTTGTCCATCATATTTGAGTATCGGTATTAGACCAATACTCATATTTTGGTAAATCAGCCTGTGCTGTTCAAGGACTCAGAGCTGCATCCCCTTGCAGTTTTTCATTAGTTTTACAAGTGCAGCTGCTTCTCCCAGCAATTTTTTAACCTTTTAGCAGGTGGGTGTTTGCATTTTTAGGCTTAGTACCAACATTCAGTCTTAAAACAACACAAGCCAGAACTGGAGTCTAAAATATTGATCAGTTTTTGGCATTGTTACTGCAGCAAAGTTAGAGGTACCTGCAAGCAGACTGTGAAAATAGGTGAGCTGGAGAGGCTTAATTCCCTCTGATGAAGTGCTTATTTTAAAGCACAGACATTATCTGTATTGCAACCCTGTATGCTTTGGAGTTTTGCATAATTTCCAGCAATCTCAGTGCTGGAAATCTTCCCCATTACGTATTCCGCTGGTTAATTTATGAAGTGTGAGGAATAAAGCTGGTTAAAAATAAATTTACTTTGGTGATACTTAATCTTTCTGCACAATACGTGCCGTAATTAACATATTAATCTGTAACAAATGCTAAAAGTTTCTTTCTAATCGCTTTGCCATACATTTCATTTGACATTTCAGTTATATTTCACTGCCTTGCCCCGTGAGCAGCGAGCGATAAAAAAATTCAATGAAACGCGGCATATTCATACTAAGAATCTGATTTTTGTATAAGATTAATTTGATTTTTTTGGTGAAAAGGCTGTGTGGCTGGGAAGAACGTGACTTACATGAACAAAAATACCATTTGCTAAATGCCAAGGGGAAGGGGTGGGGGGGATAGAATCAGAACTTGGAGATGATTATGTAACATTTTAGATGTACACTGAGCTATCTTGGTAAAAGTTAAGTGAAAAGCATTCAGAGGCACATTAAGCTGTGTCTTTATGAGGAATAAAAATCTTGCAAACCACAAGAGCTCTGCACACACTGGAAATGAGTGCAGAAATGTGCTGCCATGGGTCAGACTCCTCTCTCAGCACAGCAGCCCTGCTCCCTTCAACTTGGGGAGCAGCTGCAGGAACTTTAGGGAGATTGATGGAGTGATTTGTTGTGCTACAATGGCAGCAATATTTCGGGTTTTAGTTTCTCATCCAGCGCTGGGAATTAAATAAAGCAGTACTGAGCTTAATCTGGAAGAGTTATGGAAGCAAGGTGATTACAAAAAATGCTTCGTTTGGTTCCATCAGTGCTGTGTTGGAGCAGCTCTCCCCTCTAATGGCTGAGAGATTTTGGGTAGACAAATTATTATTGTTGGTATTATTGGAGTAGCAGTTTAACGTGCCAGTGGACAGCGACTGACAGAGTGACAAAGGATCATGAGCTGGGTCCTGCCTCAGGTGATTTATAATCTAATAAAAGAACTCTAGAAACCTTTTGATAGAGTACTGAAAAGGTATTATGGCATAATATTCAATGTGGTACACCTAACTAGGCAAACTCATTAATCTATTTGTTAATTTGGAATCAATTTCCCCAAAGCCTCTCTCGCAGACTTTTCAATTATTGCGAAAGGGAAAACCCTTTTTCCTGAGATTACAGGAGAATGTTTCATTAAACAGGAGCAGCTCAGGGATAAGGTGGCAAATTCCCAGTGCTGCTCCTGCAGAAAAGGAAGTCCAAAACTCCAGATTCTCAACATTGCTGCTCATCTTTGATTGCGTACTGGGACCCACCCATTACTTTTCCATCAGTAAATATTCCATAATTCAAAGTTGTGATCCTGTCAGAGCTTTGGCCTGAGGACTGTAAATTACACCACAATATGAATTTGTTTTTTGTGGCCTCCTCTGTTTTCCTTTCCAGAATTTCTCCTGTCCTACTCAACTTCTACTCCTGCTCTATTTGCCTGTTTGAATTTTCCTTCCAAAACGAAGCTATTAATGTTTGTATTTTTAACAAATTTAATAAACATTGGAGTAATTCTCTATTTTATTACTTCAATGGATAACCCTTTTTTTCCCAGAAGTATTTATTTACCTGCTGATTTCACATCATTTTTACAATTTATGCCCAGACAAGCCCTGGGGTGCCCAAGGCCAGGCTGGAGCACCTGGGACAGTGTCCCTGCCATGGCATGGGACATGGATGGGCTTCAAGGTGCCTTCAACCCAAACCATTCTGGATTCCCTGAGCAGCTCTGTGGGCACCTGGGGCAGGTGGCACCTGGCTGTCACAGTGCCAGGTCCTGGGGTACAAATCCTGCAGCAGCAGCTGCAAGAAACCTGCTGCTGAACAGCAGTTATTAATCTCACTTAGTCCCACTGAATTTAAAATGTATGGCATCTCCTGCTCAAGTACCTGAGCCAGAGATGGAAACCAGACAATTTTGACATGATGGATTCCTGAAAAGTGTCACAGTGTCTTGTCAGTTATTTATTCCCCCGGCGCTGAGGCATTAATTCTCTAATACTTTGTTCCAGAATGTTTCTGGGCACTGAAGTCAAACCACCTCATCTCCAGCTGTCTGGGGCTTCTTTTCCACCTCTTTGTGGAGTTGGGTGTGATTTTTGCCCTTCTCATTCTTCTGGGGCCTCCCTTCAGCTCTGAAAGCAAGGCTGCTCATGAGAGCTGAGCTCTGCTCTGGCTGCTCTTTGATTCTGCACTTCTCTATCTGCATTGGAGAAACTCCCTGCTCTCTTTTCCTTGTTAGTATTCAAGGAATGACTGGAGCAGAAGAGAGAGATGTCCAGGCTTAGCAGGATTATAATTAAAGAGAACAAAGGTGAAAAATAAAAGGAGGGGTGAGAAAGAAAATAAAAACAAAAGACCTAACATGTCACAAACCAGCAAGAAGTGGATGTCTTGATTTAAATCACTGATATGTTTTTAGGTAATTTTTTAGCTTAAGGTCTTGCTCCCCTCTTTTCTTTTTGTCTTGAACAGAAAAAAGGAAGTTTTACAGCATTAGGTTGCTAAAAAATGCTGCCATTGGGATTTCCCTCTGCCAGACCATCAAAGCATTGTGCATAAGCCAGTATATATGTGTATTTTATAAACAAATAAATATGGGTATATACACCCTCACTCAGCAGAATTGATGGTTGCCACTGATAGTTCTAAGCCTCCAGTCTAGGTAGAAATAGCTTTTACTTGAAATCCTGGCTGTAGCTCATGGCACATGAGATCCCAGAGGTCCTGAACTGTCATTTGATTCCTGAAAGAAAAATTCATGAGAGCTCAGCACTGGACAGCTGGTCCAACCCTTCCCTGGCAGGATGCTATTACAAATCTCCTCTAATATTCTGCTTGGAAGATTTCTGCCAGCACGCTCAGCATCAGCCCAGAGACCCAAACTGGGGGCTGAATCCTCACCTCTGATGTGATATTGCTGTCTGTGATAACTCAATTGGCTTCAAAGGAAAATTGTAACTGCTGTATTTGTAATTCAGAGTTCTTGTGAACTCACCACTGAAGTTCTGCTTTGTTCTTACACTAAGAACACCAAACTGCTCATTTGGATGGATTTTGGTCTGGTTTTATCAGAGTGGTGCATGTGCTTTCAGGTGCTGGCTATTGATTAGGGAATTTATGAAAAACCTGCTCTGCTATCAATAGAAAGGAATCTGTAATAGAAAATGCCAGAAAAAATGAGTGGGCAAGTTTTTAATGAGCTGCAAATTTACTGCCATATCTGTGGAAGAGGTTGAAATGAGGGGAGAATAAAACAACCAGAATTTGGAGCAAGGGAAGAGTAACAAGGGATGGGGTGTCCTGATCCAGGGCCACCTCACCTGGGTCACTCAGACACCTTACCCCTGGGTTTGAGGAGAGAATTCCCATCACTGCCTGAATTCCCATCTCAAAGATGTTGAAAAAGCCCTCAGGCTGTTGGTGAGAACACTTTTACTTTGTTAGGGCTCCAGCCAGGGGTGGCAGGACTCTCTGGGGTTGAGAATCCCAACAGGAGGAAGAAGGGGATTGCTCCAGCATCACCCTGAAGGGGAATGAGCAGTTTAAAAGCAGCACAGCCCTGTCCAACCACACCAAACTGGGGGATGCTGGACATGGGAAAAGCCAGAAAAAGCAGAGGAGAATGAAACAAGAAAAATAATTTTTTAGGTGATGAAGAGTTCACATGTGGTCCTTAAAGGACATTTTTAATACTGGGTATTTTAAGCACAGTTCTATTTCTTTCTTTATTTCTTTATTTCTTTATTTCTTTATTTCTTTATTTCTTTATTTCTTTATTTCCTTATTTCCTTATTTCCTTATTTCTTTATTTCATTTCTTTATTTCTTCAGTTCTTCTTTAGTTCTTTATTTCTCCATTTCTCTATTTAATTTCTTTATTTCTATATTTCATTTATTTAGTTCTTTGCTGCTTCTCTCTGCAATTTGTGTGCAATTCGTGTGTGTGTTTATGGTGAAGCAGGCCACAGATTTGTAGATTATTTAATGCAGAAGAGAGTGAAAATGGAGCAAGAGCAGGATTTTCTAGCAGGGAATTCCAGCAGCAGAGTCCTTACCAGTGGGAAATGGGGGTTGTGTGGCATTCAGAGGTGAAGGCAGGTGAGCATCCGGAGTAATTTGAAAAAATACTGATGTGGGGATTGCAGTGTCTGATCTATTTTGTCTTAGAGAAAGCTCTTAAATGTGAAAAACTGATGTCTTTGGGGCAAATTCATACCTAACACAGATTGCTGTACCTCCAGTGTTTCAGAAAAATGATGACATCCTCTAGCAACCGAGGAATTTATCTAAAATTTTACTGGAAGCAGCACCTGAAAAGAAAAATAAGACATGCTGGTGCACAAACACACCCAAGGCAAAGAGCTGGTATGATCAAATATTTAGAAATTTAAACTTGCTGCCAAAGTGTAACTCATTAAAACACTGATTAAAAACCTGACTCATAAGTGATGTTGTAAGACCACAAATTGATCTGATTTCCTGATTGTGTGCAAATTTTTATGTTTTATTACTTTAAAGGAACACTGTTATTAAATTACATTAAAAATTTAAAAGCCCACTTTAATTACCCATTATTTTTTTTCTTGCCTAGAACGATGACATTATAGTCAATGTTATGAAAAAATAGATGTACACTCATGCATAAAGCCCAGCATCCCTGTACTGTGTTCTGCAGTGTTAAAATTCTGCAAAAAAACTTTCTGATAACATTGCAAAACTTTTAAAGTTGTTGCCTTTTCCACAAAATATCCTGCGTTCAAGGAAAAGCCGTTTATCATAGAAAACACATTGTATAACAAAGTTACGATCTCTAATTAATGCAGGAGATTTTCACTGTGCCTTGAATCCCAAATTTGGAATTATCAGCCGGCAAGGTAATTAAGGATAAAGCTGCTGGAGATAAGTAACTCTTCAGCCATCTTCTGGGTGACATAGGAAAGCCTCCAAACACTCCTGTGAGCAATTAATCTTCCAGAACTCACCCCAGAGCAGACTCAGAGCAGATCTAGTCCTGAGCTACCCAGCACACGCTGAAATTTCATTTTTGAAATGAAACATCTCGGGTTTTGCCTCACTGGGTCCCCCATAAAAGGTTGATTCTTGAGACAAGAGGAATAATCTGTGCTGTTTAATTGTTTATTAGCACGAGAACTTCACAGGGTGGAAGGAATGATTGTTTATTGAAACGAGACCTTCAAGGGACTCTTTAATTATAAAACAGCTTGATATTTTAAAGGAAATGACAGCAGCAACAGAAAGAACAATTTACTGTGGGTAGCAGGTTGAGTATAGCTTGGGGGCCATGAATCAGTCGTGCATAACAACTATCCCATAAAGAAACTGGAATTAACGTGCAGGAATCGCTGCTTCTGCAGGAGGACTCAAAGAAACATGCCTGGCTTTCCAATTCTGATTAACAGTTTATCATATTCCATGGAGAGGAGCAAAAGCAGAGCCTGCCTCAAACTGGAGATGGGTGAAACGAAGATAAAAGTGCCCAGGTTTGGAATTCTCCAAGGATAAAGCTGTGGCAAGTTCTGAGGAAATGGGGACACGTTTGATGGTGCTGACACAAACCAAGGCTTTCCAACAGCTGCAGGTTCTTTTTTGCTGGGCATCTCCAGTTTCAAAGGCAGAGAGACAGAACAAAAAGTTTTGTCTCCACTGTGCTGAACTTTGGGGCCAGGATGAGGAGACTCTTTGGGACACACCTGAGCAGCTTTTGCTCACCCCAGAGCCCTGCTCTGCAAAACCCAAGGCTGGAATTAAGTGGCAAACTCAGCTCCACATGCCCAGAGCTGCCTAAACTCTGTAATCCCAAAAGCAGATGATGCTTCTGGTCTTTAGAAAGAAATTCCTTGTAGTGAAGCTTCCTTTCCTTGCAGGTGTTGGGGAGAGAGATGAGGGATTTCACTCCTGAAATTTCAGGAATTTCAGGAACCATTTCATGGTTTCTCCTCAGTCAAAACAGACTTTGGCGACTTCATCTGGTGGCTTTTCCCAGCACAACTGAGATTTCTTCCGTGTAGATTCAGATATGGAAAATTCTGGTTAAGTTCTAAGGTTTCTTTTCCTTTCTTTTTTTTTTTTTTAACTTTTCCCCCTTCATTTATTGGGGGTTCTGTGCTTGTGGTATGTCAGATAATTAGTTTCTAGGCAAATTAATCTTCAAGTGACACCAGGAGGTGGGAAGTTAATTCTCACACATTCCTGCTTCCTTTCTGACTATCTAATTATTCCTGAGAGTTGCAGAGGCTGTGTTCCAGAAAGGCAGCTCAGCATGGGGCTAAGCAGTGCCCGAGCACAGGGAAAAGGGTAAAAAATCCCATTTGTGACAGGCCCACAGCTGCTGGGAGATTGTCACTCCCCAACTTTCATTTCTGTCCTGTTGGTGTTGTAAATTATTAATCCAACTGTGATTACCTGTACGATCCTCTGAATTTCCAGAGAGCTCTCTTAATGTGAGCTAACACACCTGTCATGTGCTCGAGAGAAGTTGTGAACCCTGAGCCAAATTTTTTTCCCTTTTATTCTGCTGCTGCATCTTGTTTATGAGTCAAGGAGTCTAGCATGCAGGAAGGAACACGATTTTGCTGTGAATTAAATAGGAAAAGGAAAGGCTTGTGATACAGGTTGAAGAACAGAAGAAAATGCTGGCTTGGGTGACCATAAAAGAAAAAAAAAGTGAGAATTCTGCAGGCATCAGGGTTTAGAGGACAAAGCTGAAAGTGCATAAAAATAAAGAATTTAAATAAAAGATTTGGGGAAAGCCAGGGGATATCAAGATAGCTGTGGAAAAAATGCAGATTGCAAGAATTTTTGTAAAATCTTATATGTATAATATATAATTGAATATATAAATATATGTAAAATTGAATTTTAGGGATGTTTAAGACAGGTCAACATAAGCGATGTCATCAGACCTTGAAAAAAGGAAGGTGGGCTCAGCTGCAAGGTCTGAAGTCTCTCTGGAAAGGTTCAAAATTAGGTCAGACAAGTAGGATTGGGAAAGGTTTGCATTATTTTATCTTCTTCACGTGCAATTGCTGGAGTTGTGTTTGATGTGCCGGGAGTAGAGGTGATAAAACACATCAGTGATCAGGAGAAATCAGGAACCAACAGCACAGGTTCAACACTTAGACTCAGAGTGGGGAGGGTGTAAATGCCTCAGTACAAAATAACCTTACTAATTTGGGGAAAATTGTGGGATGTGTTTCTTTCTCTTTGAGTTTTTACAGAGGATTTGTTACTTTTCTAGACCCAGAAGTTATTGTTTTAGTTTTGTTCCCCATCAGCCTTTGGAGGAGTTCAATTCTGAAAGACTGAAAGAGCAAATGTAAAAAAATATTTTCCCACCTTCTTCTTACCTTTCGACCTTTTCAGAGAAGAAAAGCAAAGTCTCGTGTGGAGACAGCAAAGAGAGGAGCAGTGGAAGGAAGAGGCACCAAGGTGAACAGAAGGGAACTAAACCTCATAAGTCAGCTTTAATCTGAAGGCAAACCGAGCAGAGCAACATTTGAGCCAGAGGAAACTCAGCAGGGCAGATTAAAATGACAGCTCTCACCATTTCCATCAGGGTCCTTGGGCTTTTCTCAGTCCAGTGAATTCCAGTGGACTGGAATTGCAGTGGGCTCCGGTTTCCAGTGCTGCTGGGACACAGAGCTGGTTTTTCCATCCCTTCCACAGCTCAGCTGCTCCCTCTCACATCCTCAGGGCTGGGGCTGCACTCTCCTTTTTTTCTTATTGATTTCTGCACTTTCACTTGTTTTACAAGATGTAACATCTCCTGCTCAGGCCAGAGGGTCTCACCTTGGTCTGGGCCACAGGGATGCAAATCCAAACCTTTTCTTCTGCCTCGTCCACTGCAGAATTTTGTGAGCAGAGCGCACAAACCAAACAGATGCCACCCACCTTAGGGGCATTCCCCTCACACTCTCATTTCACCCCACTACAAAACAAACACTTGGGATATTTCGTTAAAAGAAAAGGGATTAATTAATAAATTAAACCTTACTGTTATTGGTCAGTCAGAAAGCTGTACAAATGGAATTATTTATTCTGAAGTGGGTTTTGCCACGTGCTGATCACAGTGAAGCAGCAGAGGAGTTTCAGTTTGATCTCAGCTTCAGGTGATGCTGGCACTGGTGACATCTCTGTTGGTTCAGAGCAGAGAGAAGGTCACTGGATTCCCTCAGTGACAGGAGAAGAGCTCAGGACCCAAATATAAGGAGGCAGCATTAACTGGAATGGATGAAGAGGTAATTAACCTTCAGACTTGTCAGTATTTCCAAGAACTGTAGGCAGGATTCTCTGTGTCATTGGAGTGTGAATCACCCCAGCAAGATTTATTTTTCACCTGGTCAATTTTGCTGCATCCTCCTCATGTAAAAATCAAAGCAGTATAACTTACTTAGAAAAAATAAAAAATAGAAAAAGGGCAGCATAATATCTTGGTGATTTCTTAAAAGATCTCTTCCCACAGTTATAGCTATCTTAGAAAGGAAATTGATGCATCTTCCTTTCTTCTTTGTGTGTTCTTGGTGCCACAAGCTGTGCACAGCATGCTTTCAATTAATTTAAACTAACTTTCCATCTGCTCCAACAAATGTAGGATTTGAGTGAGCGGCAGCATGATGGAGTGACACAGAATCTGCTGATAGCCACTAATGTGGGAGCCAGTCTGCTGTGGAAAATGGAATATCCACAGTGTTCCCTTTCTGCTCCAGATTAAAGGCTCACTTCAGTGAAAAATGATTATTGTTTTCAATATTTGCCTAATCAGGACGGGGAAGGGAAGCTTTAGTGCTGGAGATGGTGATTTACATTTTACAGAGCGTGGTAATGTGGAGAGCAGGATGTATCAGATCGATTCCTTTTTAATTGCCACTTTCATCAAGCTTTATGGTATGGAATTATTTCATTATGTTTCTACACTTAAAACAAAACCACAAAAATGCTGAATATGATTGGAACTGGGAAAAGCTTTGGCTTTGCTATCAGTTTGATCAGAGTACCGTGTGTGTTGCAAACATTCTGCTTTTCCCCCAGGAATTAAATTCCAACAAAGGTATTTAAATTAGAAAAGCCAAGGCCACAGTAAAACAGCGACAATGGCAACATTCAAGTAATGACAAAGGCTAAATTATAGTAAATGTGTACAATTAAAGCCTTTTGCTATTGAATGCGTGCACTTTACAGACATTAATTAGTCCTTTGTGCGTGGGGTTTGGTGGGGGGGTTGTGCCATTGGCTTTTTTGGGAGCTGATGGTGTTTTTTCTATTATTTTTTGTATTATAAAATAGGAACTAACTGTGATTCTGGCACCAGCCCTTCAGCAATAACTGTTTAAAGCCATGTGGTAATTAAGTTTTACCTGCAGCCCAACCTTGTTCCCAACTGAACTCAGTAGAACAAGTTTATGGCATTTTTTTTTTCCCTCCCAATTTAAATGAGCACATGAATTTGCAAAGTGGAATTAATCTGGGGCCTTGCTTCCTCCATCCATGTATTTCTTACTTGAAGTACTGTGCTTTCAGCCCTGGTGGGCTCTTCCAGTGGTCAAACACATGGAAATCAGAATTCTGGGGTTTGGTGGGATGTGCAGGAGCTGTACTGGCAGCATTTCTGTGAGCAGCAGCAGGGAAAAATAATAAACTGCTTCTTGTTTTCGTGCCTCAAACTCAACACCACTTGCACTTAAGAGTGGATTTCATGGAGAATAATTCTGTAAAATAATTCTGGAAACCGATGCCATGTTTTCATGGCAGTTATGTGCTGCAGCCAGGACCGATTCTTCCCTACTGCTGCCACCTCTGTCACCTCAAGCACTGGCAGGTCTTGGTTTGGGAGGTGTTTTTGTTTAGTTTGGTTTTTGTTTTGTTCCTTTTTTTAAGACCTCATTCTTGGCAAGGCTGAGCTAGGGCTGAATTTCAGGTGACCTCATAGCCTACCTGTAGATCAAAGTGTAATTTCTTTCTTTCTTTCTTTCTTTCTTTCTTTCTTTCTTTCTTTCTTTCTTTCTTTCTTTCTTTCTTTCTTTCTTTCTTTCTTTC
>PYHW01010768.1:2668302-2682599 GCA_013186435.1 Turdus rufiventris | reverse complement strand
CCTTTCTCAGCAGACACCTGTCCTCCAAACTAAACCAGCAACTTTTTGTTCTTTGTCCATATATAAGCCACACCTGATTATAAGCCGCGTTTTGGGTTCGGACCAAAATTTTAGTCAAAGTGGTGCGGCTTATAATCGTGAAATTACTGTAATTGTGGGATAAGGGGACAGCTCAAGGTAGCAGAAATACAACAGGAGAGTTGAGACAAGCCTGGGGTTTAGCGTGTGGGCTTTTTGCCTTTTTGATTTGCTTTAAATCAGACTGGTTCAGTACATGTAGCCCATGCTGTCCCTTATCTCATGAATTCACCTCTAACTGAGGGAATTCAACTGCTTATTCCAAGTCCCCATGTTGTATCAATCTCCTCCCACCTGCATATATTTTATATATATATTTATATGTGTATATCTCTATATATCTACATATATACACACATAGCAGTTGTGCAACTAGAAACTTTCCAGAGAGGGGGGGAGTGCATCCATCGCACTGGGACAGCCCAGAGCAGCTCGTGTGTCCAGGTGAGAGGCAGGGCAGGGCAGGGCAGGGCAGGGCAGGGCAGGCAGTGGCTGATGTGCTTTGTGTAGGAAAGACTCAGCTCTATCTGCTGTAAAGAGAATAGTTATAATGATAATTGCTAATGTGCACTGCATGCTGCTTCCAAAGATTATAGAGCATGGAGTTAACTGAAAGGAAATAATTGCTCTTTTATTTTTCTTTGTGTTAGCATTGGGCTGGCTCTCTCAGACAACAGTTTCTAGAGATGCAATGAAGGCAAGGCAGGAGCAGAGCTTTGCTTTAGACTTGGTGCTCTCAAGCCAATGTGACTTTAATATAATTTATTTTTAAATTAAATAAGACATTTTAAACCTATTTCAAAAGCAACTTAGCCTTTAGACCAAGTAAATTTATTTGTGCACAGAATTCTGCTCTGAGTGAATTAGTAACATTTGAGAATTGGCAGCTTTCTCAGTTTTTCAGACAAGAGGCCTTTGTAAAGGAAAGACAAAAGTTGTCAATGTAATAGATGTCTTTTTGTAGTGATAAGGCATTTAAGATAGGGCCCTACAAACTGCTTCTAAGTCCATAATTTAATAGATGAGGTTTGTATTATAGTGATTCAAAAAACAGCTATGTAAGAGAACAGGATAAGTTATTTGACCCCATCCATTACAAATAAAGGTTAAACCAAACTGTTCTGGGAGCCTTAGGGATACCTTCAGATGCTCAGAGAAGGGCACGAGTGACCTGTGGGTGGCTGGGTGTCTCCAACCTCAGAATTCTGATCCTGTGACAAACACTGCAGCATTTCTGTTCACAGCCAACCAGCAAAAATCAACATGTGGGGAGGTAAAATTTCACCTAAATCTGATGAACTGAATCTCAGCTCTGGTGATGGAGCTACTGTTTGATTTCCAGCAGATGAGACCAGGGCTCAGGGACTGTTACCAGAGTTCCACCCTTACCTAATTTTCCTCCACACCCAGCAGAAAATTCAGCTCCTTTCTCTGTTTTTTCGCTTTTCAGAACTACAGCTACTGAACAAAATGGACATTAATCAATGCACACAGGCATATTGGAAAAGCACACACAGAGCAGGGGTCAATTAGCAAGCACACCAAAAAATGAGACCTTTCTCTTGCTAATAAACTTCTCTCCCTGATTGCTATTCCCAATTTTTGTTTTAACAGCACATCGCCTTTTCAAGTGAAATTACTTTTACAAATAAAAAGTTTTGTGCATGTTACAAAAGATAATCAACGAGTCCACTGCCTCTCCAACTCTAGACAGCATTTGTATATCTACAAACACAGTGAAATAAATGTTGGTGGGACTAAAATAGCTCAGCAGGAATAAGGGGTATGTTATAAAAACAGCAAGCTTGGCTGAACAGTTGTTAAACGTGATCAACTATTAAAAAAGAATACAACCACTTTTGTAAATGTTCTGCTTTTTCATTGTAGAAAAAGGGATAAATCATTGTTGCTCCTTTGTTTCAGGAAATGGACATTGGGGATTTTTTGAGCCAGAGGTGACACCCTTTATTCAGGCAGGAAAACTCAGATTCTGCTGTGGCTCCTCGCTGGTGTCACACTATGAAGGTGCTAAAAATGTCTGTGCTAAATGGGGAGAAACATTCTCACGGCAGCTTCATCTTCTCCTGGCACGCTTGGGCAGGCCAGGGATGGGCTCCCCGTGGAGCCTGGGACATTGGGAGGCTCCAATGTGGGAGCAGAAATAAAGGGAAAATGGGGATGGAGCCTTGGATGCACCTCGGGCAGAGCTTCAGCCAGACTCTGACCTCTCTGCACATCAAAATCGTGCAGTGGATCCAAGAATAAACATCTTATCCTTGGGCACAGGGTGGTAGGAAGAGTGTTCCCCTTGTTAGTGCAGCTCCAGGCAGAAGAATTTTCTCTTTGTTCCTTTGGCTGCCCTTGGAATGATTCACCAAATGCTCTGTGAGCTTTGGTTTAAAGCAGGGAAGGGCAGACTTTTCTGGCATTTGACAGAAATGACAAAGACAAGGGGGGTTTTTCCAGAGGTGGGTTTGGCTGGGTGGAGAGAGGAAAAAAGCAAGTAGAAAAGAGTATTTGTGGGGGAGGGTAATATAATTTCTTTTATTCAAGATAGAGGTTTTGTAGCTCAAAGCACAGGGTGCAGAATATCTTTGGGTGCATTCACTGAACATACACGTTGGAATTCCAGAGGTGCCACACAGTAGTTAAATCATTCCTTTCGGAAAAATTTGCTTGAAAATAATATATATCTATGTATTTTAATAAAAAAAGACGTGGTTGTTGATGGCAAAGCAGCAGATGGGGTCAATACAAGGCATGGGCAGGGAGGGAGGATGAGAAGGGTGCCCCTGTTGGTGTTTGGGATCAGGCACTTCCCTGCTGGGATCCTGGAGCTGCCAAAGCCACTCCTGGTGTCCCTGACCTGCTCCCACGAGCCTGCAGTGCCACTTTGGTGACACAGAGGCACCAGGGGCAGATTGCACTTGGTCAGGACTGCAGGAGTTAAGCTGGGAGAGAAAAGGTCTGAAGGCAGCTCGTATCTTATCAAGAAATCTCCAGGTTAGGAGAGCTCACAACACAAACTCATTTTTCCTCTGTCGCTGTTGTTATTACTCCTCTTGATTAAAAAAAAAAAAATAAAAGGGAAGAAAGAAAAAAAGAACCTGTTTTATATTTGGTACAATACAGGAAGTCAGAGAAAAGCTATTGTACAGCAAATTTTAACCACCAACACACATTTAATATCTAGTGTAGCATTATGGGAAACTAAATGTATGTCCGGACTTATTTTTAATGTTTCCAAAAATCTTTACTATTGAAACATGTAGGTGGTGTGGAAGGTATGCTCATAATCTCACTGTGGTAAGGATGATCGAGTGTGACCCATAAGTACTGTAAAAATGCTAACTAAAGAATGCAGCTGCAAAGTTCTATTGCATAAGGAAGCTTTCTTGTTTAAACTTTAAATAAGCAAGTTTATTAAAATATTCTAAGACACTTACCTTACCCTAGTTACTGGCAAGCTCTAATAAAAGCCACAGTCTGTCACTAGTATACTTTTTGTGTTAATTTTATAAAAATTTGGTGTGAGCTTTGATGGATCATTTACAGTTTATTAACAAGATGATCATCTTCGTACAGTTAGAAGGATTTTTTTTTTTTTGACCTTACATGCTCACAGAATAAAAAAGGATCCATATTCATAAAGAACAAACACCCTTTTTTTTCCCATGTCTGCAAACAGGTGTGGTAAGTTCACACACACAAAGAAATGCTCTTGTTACTCTTAACTGGAAACTGTGTGTACGTGTGTATGTATGTATATATATACCCAAAGCCATGGATTTGTGTGTTTGTGAGGGGTTTGTAGAACAGATGTGCTACTGATGCACAGAGGCTCAGAGAGACATCAGAGCCTTGCTCTGGGGCTCAGCTCTCACTGCAGAGCTGATGAAATCATTTTGTCACCTGCCCCAGCGGTGCTGCAGCCCCTCAAACCAGGCTGAGCTGCTCATGGTTCACCCTTGGCTGCTCCTCCTGCATCCTCAACTCCCTCTGGGGCTCAGGGAGAGCAGCTCACATCAGCAGCAAGCCCCAGGGACTTGCATTTCTTGTTTGCTGAACCTGAGGTACGAGAAGGGCCAGGGCAGAGCTCGGGGTGGCCACGGGCTGGCTGCTGCTGGCCACGCTCTGAGCAGCAAACCCAGCAGGTTTAGCCATGGTGGGACAGCTACAATTCATCTGTGGCTGTGTCATCCTGCTCCCTCCCTTCTCATGCTCCAGATGAACATTTTATAAAAGCTAAACCTGTGGTATAACTCTTCTCTCTATATAAATATATATATATACATACACTCATACATATACAAATACTAACCCACAGACAAAATATTTTCTGAACAGTTGAATAGCAACAAGTCAACAGATAGAAAAAAATGGAGTCAATCTGGTTTGTTGGTTTGTTTTTTGTTTCTTTTTCTGCTCCCCCAAGGTCGGGTTTAGATGCCATGGTCTTTCAACATTCAGAGAAAATTTCGAGTAAACCTTGTGTCCTGCAGGAGGAATCCAGGGGCACAGGGCTGGAGGCTGTCGAACACCAAGGTACAGATTGAGTGAGATTGCAAACTAAACTGGAGCAACTGAGGCCGAGGAGTGAAGAACAGTAATTGTAAACTGCAATCTTCAGATCTGATGGTTTTTTTGTTATTTTTTTTTCCTTCTTCTCGTTGCTGTGGCAACTCGGTAGGACAGCTTCGAATGGCAGGAGTTCTTACAGACCTAGAGGAGGAGATGGGGGTGAGTATTGCCATGCAAATCACACATCTTTCAGCTCTTTGGGTTGTTTTCTCCCCAGTCAAATCGCTGCTTGAGTGCATGAACATTGCCAGTAGTTAAATATCGATTATTTGGGTCTAGAAGCAATTATTTGTGAATGCAGAAATCTCTAAGAGGAAACCCCAAAATGTCATGTGGGGCAGTCAGAGACCTTTGTGGTGCAGCTCTGGAAGATGTGGTGAGAGGATAAATCCTGATTTCCCCCCTGTTCACCTCCATCAGTTACATTTGTGATTTGTGCAGGTGCACAAGGAAATGCCAGCCCCTCCCTCCCTGCACACCCTGACAAGCAAAGAGCAAACAAACAATTTTGGAAAAATAACACTCTAATAGAGTCTTACAGCTTGTGAATATACCAGGGAGTAAAAGGCCTGGTGTATCATATTAATATTGCTACAGAAGCATAAGGCTCATATGTGGAGGTTTTATTTAATAAAGTGAATGTGGCATTTGAATTCTGTTTTAGATGGACACTCTGATAATACCAAGGCAGTAAAGAAATTCAGAAAGGAGAGCTGAGGAGCGAATCTAACATTAGCTGTAGCTCACAGCCTGTAAAATCAGGGGAAAGACACATCAAAACTCACTCAAATGTTTGTCTAATATTTATTGTATCTGTACACCTAAATTATTGTAATATTGCAATATTGATAGTTTTGTCACCACCACAGAAATGTAATGGTCAATGTTAGGTGCTGGTTTGTGTCCTTTAAAATTTTTAAATGATCTGTTTTCCTTTTAGGGCAAATCAAATTTAATATAATTATTGATAAGGGTGTTTTGTTTTATTTGTTTCTTTCCTGTTATCATTTGAATTGATGTCAGTATTGAATTCTGCAGCAATGCAGGCACCTGGATGCCAACACCTGCCTGGCCCCTTCCCTGCAGCACTTCAGTTCTGGTAAACAAAGGTAAATAAAGCAAATTAAGTGTAAGAAATCCATAGAGATGCTGATGGATGGGGCTCACTGAAGTGAGAAGTTTAACTGAGATTTCCAAACAGGACAAAATCTAGAATTGCTTGGCATGTGGATTTTTAGCCTGCTGCTTAAAGAAAAGGTCTGGCCACAAAATCAGGATCCAGACTCACCTACAGGAGATTTACGGTCATGATTGGATATATTTGGATTAGGGATTCCAGACAGAACTAAATTCCCATAAACAACCGGATCTCCTGGGTGGTGAAAAGAAAGAATTTGAGGCTCTGATCTCACGGACAACATGAAAAATAGCATTTCCAGATCCCAATGAAGGCAGGTGTCATTAAAGGGCATTTGTTTAATCCTGGCTCAAAGGAGCTGACCCTGGCTCTGGGATGGATGAAGCTGCTCTGAGTCCTTAGGAGATCCTTGGGGGTGTTCCTGCTAAGGACAGGCACTGGTGCATGATCAATGAACAGCAGCTGTGGCTGCTGAGTTCCTGTGCAATCCACAGGCTGAAACGTCACCAGAGAAAGCTGTCAGCACAAAGTTTATAAATCTCCCAGCAATTCCAGCAGCCAGTGAGCTGCTTCACCAACAGCCTGTAAATAAAGGGCAGGATTTGATGATTTATGTGCACACCTGAAGAAAAGCTTGTATATTTTACATTAAATTGACAGACATAATGAATGTTACTAGCTTTCATACACATTGTCTTTCCTGAGTAAATGATGTACAAAAACGAGTTAGTTCAGCTTTAATTATGCATCTTTTTCTGTTGTATCTATTGGAGGCCAGTTTGTCTCTCACAATAAACCTTGATCCTCCCTGTTACCCCACCTGTCTTCCTCCTTTCACTTCAAAGCTCTACAATCCCTGCCTAGATTTTCTTTCACTGAAATTGCTTCTCAACTTCATCCTTTCTTGCCTTTGATCCATTTAATCAGATGCCTAAAAATCTGGTGTTCCCTTGGCTCCTGGGACTATCTCCCCCTATAATTTTTCTATGATTTCTCTAATCACTTGTCCAGCCTGTCCAGTTCATTTTTTTTTAGGAAATCTTTTTTCCCTCCACCTAGGTTTCTTCCCCTTCTCAGTGACACAATCCATTCCTGCTCAGCCATCACATTGGTGCTGACACTTCAGAGCTCTTACTCTCTTTTCCCACTTTTCCATTTAGTCTGAAATGTCAGCCTCCAGCTCTGATACCTTTTGGATGTTTTCCTGACAGCTCTGCACAGCTACAACTCAGCTCTTAAATCTTCCCCCTAAAGCACTCCCTTCTCTGCTCAGGACACCACCATCATCCTGCCTCTTGTTCAAGCCTGACAGCACAAACAAACCAGAGGAAGTTTTTGTCATGGAATCTCCTTTCTAGGTCTGTCTGTTTAGGGTATGTCAGTCTGGAGGATTCTGCCTCTCACGTTGTCCCAAAGCGTTTTTGTAGCCATTCAAACAGCTAAATCTCCTAGCCAGGCTCTCACTTAGCAGGTTTGCAGCATCCTTCCTGAGCCCTTGACAAATGGAGTTGCTGTGTGCTCACCTGCCAGCTTGTGCTGTGCAGAGCATTTTCCTGCTCTGCCACTTTGACAAAACCTCTGTAGCTCCTTCACTGCCTCTTTCTCCCTGCACATTCCTGGGTTTTCCCTGCAGGACCTGTTTTTCCTCTCATTCATATCCCGTGGTAACAACTTCTGTTAGAAGACACCTTCCATGGAAAGCTGTGTCCCACAAAACCTCCACAAAACTCTTGGCATTGGCAGAGGGTGCCAAGACCACTCTGATTTCAGCTAAGCCTTGACCAAGGTTGTGTTAAAATAATTTTTTCAAACACTGCCTGGCAGCCATTAATGGTGGTTGACCCTTTTGAACACATGGATTATTAAAGGAGTTGTTTTTGCCTCTGGAAATTAGATTCAACACCCAAAAATTATGGTCTCTAAAGTTTCAGTAGACAACCATCTTTGGTGAGTAAGAGTATGCAAGGTCAAATCTTTCTTGGCTTTTTCTATTGAAAAATTGATTGGAAACTGCTTATGTCCTGAGAGCATCAGTCTTTTCGTTTCTGTGGTTAATAACAGAGTACCAGTTACAAATTTGCCTTCTACAGACTCTCATAAGGTGTTAATTGGCCAAAAATTCTGGCCAGTAACTCCCTTAACACCAAATCTACAGGAATCAAGGATAACCAAAGTATTGCCCAGAAAACTCAACACTGAATGTGAGGAAATCACTGAAACCAACACAGCTGCTGTGGTATAAACTCACTGGGGAGCTCTGAGCCTCTGCTCCATGTTTAAAATCTCTCTGCTCTCCCTGCTGGATTTCCAGTGTTCTTTATTATTTCCTTTATAGGAATTGTGGATTTCTTGTTGGCTTTTCTTTTTCTTTATTGTCCCCATAAAGAAGGGACAAATGAAGTTTCAGGAATGCTCACACACAGCCAAACTTTTAGTCTTCTTCTTATTTGAGCCCCAGCTCTAACCAGCTCACCTGGTGACTCTTCCACTCACTTTGATGGAATTGCATTGGTTTTTAATTTTTTTTTACCCATTCTTATGTATTTTATAGCACAGATGATTTAAACTTTGCAGCCGGCAATAGCTCACAAAATATATTAGTATTTAAGGAATACTGGGAGCATAAAATGTGCAGATAATGCGTGCAGGGAGCACATTTGTTGATCAATGAGAGCTATTCCTTTTAAGAACTTAATTCCCTGGTAAGCCTGTGCCTGGCAGGTTTAGATCTGCACACTAATGATAATTAGGTCTAGTAATTATTGTATTTTCTTCTTATCAGCTCTGTCTCCATATCTGGCCTCAGCACTCCAGAATTATTACACACCATGTGTTGTTTTAGATGTGATTTGACAGGAATTACCTACAGGTGATTTGCTGCCCAAGGCACTCAGGCCACAAAGGTGGGGTGGGAATTTTTTGCTCTTATTTTGTCCCTTCCACCTTTCCCTTTGGGTATCCAGGGATGCCCAGCAGCACTGAGCACAGCTATAGGGAACTTACTTCTGCAGAAATCTCTCTCATTTCAGTCTCTAATGTGATCTTCACCGATTTTATCTCTCAGTTCTCTGCTCTTTGATACTTGAGAGACATTCAGCCTCATTCCTTCTGAAATAACAGCAGTTGCAAAGGCAGGGTGGCTGCCAGGTGTTTCTGAGTTATTCCATGGGCTCAGATGGAGCACAGCACCTTCTCCCAAACAGCTGCTGGCATCAGGGCTGGCCTTGCAAGAGGAGCTTTGCTTCTGCTGGTCAACACAACATTGTGAGAGTTTCTCTGGGTCCAGTGTACAAATAACATTATTAATAATAATTGTGCCATGGGGATGTAGGTGTAAGTACCCAGTTCAGGGTAGGGAGACTCATACATGGAAAATCAGATGGAACAAACCCCTCCTTCTACCCAACCAAAGTCTACTGGCTGTGTTTGGAGTTGATGATGGTGGCCAGCTCCAGAAGAAAGCCCTGAATTAGGGTTTCCAAAGCTGATTTGGTTTGAAAAGGTGCAATCCACCTAATTCAGCCCAAGTTCCTAATGCTGGCTTTTTCACTGTCTACTGAGACAGCTCCCTGCCTCTTTCACACTGGGCTAACTCAAGGTTTATTCCTCGTGTTCATCCACACGACAGAAGAAATGGAGGGGGAAAATGCACATAATTTAAGACAAAGATTTCATAATCTGCATTTCAGGCAAAAAGGAACTGGTGGGATGCAAATCCATTCCCTGTAGTTTAGGCTGCCAAGACTCATTCCAGCAGAACCCTTCCCTTCAGCCAGCTTGCAGTGGTGTTTGCAGAACTTCTGATCTCAGAAAATGCTTTGGTACTTCCCAGCTTTCCCTGTCGGGCAGAGCTTTCTCTGAACATATTTACATATTAGTCACTCAATTCCCTGCTTATTTTAAAGAAACAGGTCCAAATTGAGTAATTAAAAGCCTTTGAAAGATGTACTCCTTATGAGCTCACCCTCTGTTACACAGACTCTGCTCCTACACTGCAGTTAAAACCTCATAAAAATTAAAGGCATTTAAGTTTCCTGCTGACCCTCTGTACAGGAATGAGCTTTACCCAAAATGCATTCATCCTTTAATTCCCATTAAAGTAAGAGAGTTAACGCAGCTGGAGTTTGGAGTTCAGCTCATGCATGCTCCATTTCTTTCAATTACCCTTTCATCAGAAATATTACATTAATCTGGCATAATTAAAAGTCTACATTACATCATGGACTTTATTGAAACCTCAGTAATGCTAAAGAGGTAACAAAAATGATAGAGGAGATCAGCTCTGTGTTTTTGATTAGGCAGCTAATCAACATCCAGGTACTTCTTTCCTGGATTTACCATCTAGGAAAGGTCATTAATTAGAGGCATAGTTATTAGTCTAGCCTTGATGTAGAACTTTGAAAAATAGAAATTATTTTCATCTGCATCACTGGTTGATTTGTAACAGGTAGCTTTCAACTCCAGAGGTTTTACAGAGCACCATGTGCCTATAAATTATTATAAATTTCTCCCCTAATCTCACTGAATTTTAAGGACTATTCCCAGTCCAGATATCCTGTGTTTTCACTTCTGCAATTAAGAAATTTTGGGTTAATACCAGCCAGAGCAGACTGGTGATCTCACTGGACACAACACCTTGGGGAAAAGTTTATAAAGACTCCAAAAGTAAATTAGTTTATCCTGAAAACTTGCAGCTTATAAAATCACACATAATTTGTTTCTGATTTATGTGAGGAGTTATTTGAAATTTGCTAAGGATGGGAAAAGCATTAAGGCTGTGTGTGTGAAATGAGAGTCTCCTAATTGCGCCCAGAGCTTTGGGGGGCTCTCCTAAATCAGTGTCAGTGCTGAATTTCAGGAGCTGAAATGCTGCTCTGTGCTCTGCAATCTGCCCAAAATGTTCCAGGCAGAGGAGAAATGTGCCAGTGCCACCCACCAGCCTGTACAGGGGGACACATTCCCCCTGCTGGGGTCATTTCACCTGTGTGACATCAGCAGTGGGCATTCCCCAGTGTGGCTCTCACTCTGCTAATTTATTATAATTATATTTATTATAGTTATGATAATAATTTATTAAATTTATCATTATTGTAAGAGTGCAGTAGTAGATCCAAAGCAGGGCTGGGGGAAGCCAAAGTGCTGAATCCTTGTCTGTGCCTGCCCTCCTCCCTGTCAGGTACTCACACACACTCCCTATGCACAGAGCTGTTCCTAAGAAGTGCATAAAAGAAACATTTTCTGAAAGAAAAGTTGCTCAGGTGAAGTAAAATTCAGACTCTCCTTGCTTAGAAATTCAGAGCCATGTGCTACCCAGCCCAGTGCTCCCCTAGGTTTATCAAATAAAACATCATCTTCTAATATAATTCCTGTTCTCCAGGGCTATGAAGAATCTCACTGGGAGAGGGGGAGTTTTAGGGTAGAGCAGCCAAGATGTACTCCATAATTATTTTTTTAAATTGATGTGAATTCCAGTTGGAAACTTTGCCAAGGCAGTGTTGCTTTCATTTAAGCAATAGGGAATTAATGCTTCCTTAATATTTCAGTTCTGTCAAAACTAAACAATTGCAGAGTGGCTGCCTGCAGCCTGCATGGATATTTCTCGTGCTCTAATCTGATAAATTGAATGGAATGGTTGAAAATATTCAACAAGTGAAATGAATAAGTACAGTTTCGAAACAGCAGCATTGAACAAGTCTGCTGATTTTTTTCATATGGATGCTGAAAATGAAATGCATCAAGTGTAGCAGGGAGCCAACCTTTTAAAGGACTGGAAGCTGCTCAGGCAGTCAGATCTCATCTCCCACAGCAGCACAGCACAGGTTACCATCACTTTCAAATAAGCAGAACATGAAAAATCCAGACACATTCAGATCTGTAGCTATGAACTAAACCCAGCTTGAAATCCTAAATTAATCATCTGAAGAAATTCTTGTTGGGTAAGAATAAAAACTAGAGTGAAGTATTATGCTTGGAAGCCGTGGAAAAGGAATAGGCAAACTCAAAAATTGCCAGGTTTGGCTGTGTTGGTATCAACCTGCTCATTTCAATTTTTTAAAAGAACTTTTCCTTAGCACCAAGCAATAACCTATCCCAATTAATTATCTGGAAAAAGGCTTTGAGATGTATCTGAAATACTCCAAACATTAATGGTCATTTAAAGGGCTTTGTATGTATCCATTGGGTATTACAGAAACAAAGACGACATCATCAAACCTCAGGCACCACAAATCTCCTCCTAATCTTTAATATCCCGCCCAAATCTGAATAGAAAACTGTTTACATTGAGTTATTTGAGTGGAAAAATATCCAAGGACAAACACAGTGAAAAGAAAGAAAAATGCCATGGTGTATAGTGACCATTAATGGCAGAAAAAAAATGCTTCAGCTGGTCATACATTCAGCGCTAGTTTTTAATCATGGGCCAACTACAGAGCAATCCTGATGATAACTATCAGAAATTCCATATTTATGTGGCTTTAAGAAGTTGTTCAGAAAAGAAATACAAAATATTATATATCAACAATTACTGTGAAGTACTGTTGAGAAAATGAAAGCATAAAAGCGTTCCCTGGAATTCACAACACTAAATGAGCTATCAAACCAATCCCTTTAAATGCCCATTTCATGGTCCACAATGACCAGCAGCAATAATATTGCAGCTCTTAGGGAAGGAGCTGCTTTTGCTGCTCCCTTTTTGCATTCCAAACACACATCTTCCAAACTGCCCTGCTTTTTCACCTCTGCACTTCTGCAACGTGTTTGGACGGTTTCAAATGTGTGTAAAATGCCATTTCCCACCTAATTGACTCAATAAAATGCGGTGTTATCAAGCACATTTTAAATATGCTGATGTGTAATTTGGGGACATTTCTATTTGTCTTGTCTGGTGTACAAACATCCTGTCCCCAATTATGGACATCCATCTGGATTTCTGGGCCATTTCAAGCCCCATTAACTTTAGGTGGGCTCCCAAAATTGCACAATATGTTGCAGGACTGGAAAAACCTGCAGAGAAATCAGAGGAATGGACAGAGCTCTGTGTTAAAAGTGAGAATCAAATCAAGGCTGGCTCAAATTGAAGCAGCCCCTTAACCCCCAAACCATCCTTTCCTTAATAATCGACCAAAATCTTTAAGGACACAAATAAAAATGGCTTTTTATCATACAGCCATTTGAGAAAGCATCTCTGTCAGTGATATTTAGCTGCAAAAATAATAATATTAATGTGGACCAAAGCATCTGTAAAAAAGGCAATGAGTGATAGTGGATATTGCTGCTGCTGTTTGGTTTAGGAGGTGAGATTTACATCACTGAAACTCAATAAATTTTAGAAATCTCCAAGTACAGTACTTGGAGAGCAAAATTTAGGTGATATTTTAAGTACCTACCTTGTGCTCTAGCACAAGAATGCAAAACAAAGTACAGCAGTGAAAAAAACCCAAAAAAACCCCCAAAAAACCAAACCCACAAACAACCACATCAATAGAGCACCTTTCACAGCAAAACTCTCCCCATTTTGATGTTTTTGCAATTCTAGCCAAAATAGAGATATTTCACTTCTCAGAAAACGGAAAATGTATCTTCCAGAGTTCCTTAGTCTTTTTAATTAAACTGATTTATTTTAAAAAACTAATTTTTCAATAAACTGCTCTGAAAAGTAGAAAATTGCTGTAGAAGATTAAAAGGTGTTAAGAGAAACTAAAATGTAAAAAGAAAACCACCAAACCCAACCAACAAAACAAAGAAACCAACAAGAATTATTGGTTTTAGCAAATTCACCTATTGGGAACACTTCCTCTGGAACTGTATGGAACAGGAATTAACTTTTTCCTTTTTTCTTGGGAAAACCCAAAAAATTTGATTGGAAAAGCTGAATGGTTGAGCCCTGAAGCAAAAAAGCAACCTGACTGTTGAAAACCAAGCCAAGAACTCAACATAAAGGCTGAAAAGTTGTGGGAACCCAGGACATACCTTTGGATACCCTGGATGGCTCGAGACCCTGGCAGGGGGCTCAGAAGCCCTGGCACAGAACCCAAAACCCCTGTGCCTTTGATTTTAACCCCTGGGAAAACTTTCCACCTTTGCATGAAGAGTTACAAGCCACAAAAAATAAGTAGAGTGTAAGTTAGATTATTATAAGGTGAAAAAGTAGGTTTTTAAGATTTTTTATAGGGGTTTGGGGTCAAGATGGAAGAACGTGGGCGTGTTCTGTCCTTTCTCCTCTTCCTGCATCCATCTTTTGGGTGATGTTGGCACTTCTAGATTGGTTTAGAGCAGAACCAGACTGTACAATATAAGTGATAGGTATTGGAAGATAATTGTAAATAATGATGATGTAGTTTATAGTATAAAAAGATAACCCCAGCCCAGGGGCGGGCAGTGTGCCTGAGGCTGAGCTGAAAGAACTTCTAGATGAGATAAAATAAACACCTCTGGAAACCACAGAAGAGTCTCCTGACTCTTTCTCCAGTGCTCAGACTGGAATACAGAGACTCTAAAA
>PYHW01010768.1:2627436-2639679 GCA_013186435.1 Turdus rufiventris | reverse complement strand
CTTCTGCTATCAGAGCTGCCAGAGATGGAACTGGCTTTCCTGAATGGTCAGCATCAGGTGCTGTCCACAGCTTTTACAGGGCCTGGATTGCAGCTTTGGCAGATGTTTCAATTCTCTCAGCACTGGGATTTAATTCCAGTCATTTGTTCTCAGCTCCCACCCGACAATTTTTATTTATTTTCTATTTATTTGTTTAAACCAGCTGCTTCCTCCACATTAGTTCAGCCTTGGTGATAAATCCAGCCAGTGCTGGCCAGCTACAAACCACCTTCTGCTCAGGGAAAATGGGGCTGATTTGGCTTTTGAGCCATTTTCACCCTTCCAGAGTTACATCGGTGTGGTTCTGGGTGTGAGAGGAGAATAAAGGAGGTACAGCACCACTCCAGAAACAATTTTGCCTCTTTCCCTCAATGCTGTAGGCCTAAAGAGTTTGCTGAATGGGGAAAGAGGGGTCATTAACTTTGCTCAGTAAATGAAAAGTGGGAGTCAGTTTGGTCAAACTGACAAAAANGCAGTGCAAGCAAGATTTTTATTATTTTTTTTCCCCTTCAGATATTAGTGCTATGATAGCAAAATAGAAGCATGACAATAAATATCCACTCAGATAGCACTAACACCTTCAAGGAACAGTGTGAGTAAAAAGACTGGTGTGTAAAATACTCTTGACCAGTGGCTGGCACTGAGAACCTGCAATTTCAGGAGGTGCATGTGTGGCATCGGGGACCTGCCCAAGCTCATTCTTTCAGAGCTGATTCAATCCCCTCTTTTCTGGCATTGTTTGTTGGATATCCCAACACCCACAGCTCTCCAGAGTTGGTGTTTCTGTGTTTCAGAGTTTACAAAGACAGAACTGAAAAAAACTTTTCTTTGCTTCGAGCAGATTCCGTCTTTCCCTTCCTTTCCATCTAAGTTAAACAACAGAAAGGCAGAGAAAAGCAAAGCACACTGCCCAACACAGAGCATCTTCAGATCCAGAGATGCACTACAAATTCCCAGTGGCTGGGTTCAGGCAGGCCATCAATAAAACTGCAGAGTCAACTCGAGATGCTCCTGGGTATAACTTAGAGTGAAAAACTCCGGTGCTGCATGCTGAGAGCATGGCTCAGCCACTCATTTGTAACAATGGAGCTATTCTTCTGTCTGCACAAGGAAAACAAATCTCCTGGTGTTGGGAATCAAAGACAAGTCCTTCAGACTCTAGGAGACATATTTAACCAAGACTAAGTGTGCTGCTTCCTAAGCATCCACTCTTTAAGTTTTCCTATCCCTCTCTCATTATGTAGTGCTTCTGGAAGTGATTGGAGTGTGTCCCAAAAAAGCGAGTTTATTGACCTACACCAGCAACAAAAGTGCTTTAAAAAGGCTTGATGTGCAACAAAGTATGCAAAATTGATCCCTAAAGTGGTTGTGAGCAATGTGATGTGACGCCTCATCTTTGTTCGCAGGGGGTTCAGGATATCTGAAAAAATCCTGAAAAGGCTTTTTTTGAATTGTCTTTGTGATTCGTGGCTTATGCATTCGCTGTGGAAGGGTGGGGTTTGGCAGCTAAGGGAAAGAACAGAAGTAAAACTTGCTTTTTCCAGAGAATTCTCCTTCGTTTCTCAACCATTTGAGATTTGGGAGAAGCTCACTGAGCTGTGAATCATATTCAGTGTAGTTTCAGCACTACTGTATAGAATTATAGGCAGAATTTGTTTGTTTGCTTGTTTGTTTGGGTTTTTTTTGGACAAAGATCATGGCTGCCATCCATTAGAGGTTGGGACATTCCCACTGATTTCCACGAGCTCCAGATCATCCCCCAAAGCCAGGATGATCTGATCTAAAGCAAAAATCCCTGTTCCTTAAGATATTTACCAGTGCATCATCCAGCTCTTGGTGAAAAGACAAATCATGCACGGAATCGTCAAGGCCGCAAGAAATCTGCCAGACCCAATACTCAATCCTCCAGACTCCAAGTGCCACCTCCAGACACTCTTGACACTTCCAGATCTGTGTCTCCACCTTCCTGAGCACATTATTCTAATACCTGACCACTCTGGCAGGGATTTTTTTTCCCAGTGAATTTAAGACCATTTCCTCTCATCCTTTCACTTGAGACTTGGCAGAAGAGACTCGCCACAACAAACAAATAAACACAATCCCTTTGAATTCAGTTGGGTTCATAATGATCCCTCATTAACCCTTAGTTTGCAGCACAGAAAAATGCAATTTATATCAAGACAAACAGTCTGTACCCTCCCAGACAGACAGTAGCTGTTGTTTGGAAATGCTGACAAGAATAAAGTCATTTATTCTCCTTTTTCCAGGGCTTGGAAACTGTCCCTGTGCTTGCAGGAGCCACCTGTACTCGATAGAAATATTATAGACAAATATATAGCTTATTTAATTATTATATACTACAAATACACACCTTATTTACATTATTATATATTACAAATATATACCTGATTTACACACAGAGCTTCAGATATCTCTGCAGTCTTTCATGTTCCTGTGAAACTGGGTTCTAAGTTCTCCAGCTTCAAATGCTGCATTTTAATTCCACTTAATGAATTAGATATGCTTTAGAGCTGTAATAAACTTTTCTTGTGGAGATATTTCTGAACACTGAGTCACATTGCTTACTGAGAATAAACACTGAAACAATATGTTTACATAAATAATTTAAAATCCAAGAGCACAGTAGGTAATAAAAATATATTGCCATGATAAGCCATGAAACCAGAAAACAACACTGCTCTAATTAAAAATTACAAATACACTGCAGTAAACAACTCATTTACACATACTTAAAAGTCTAACTACTGAATATTCTGGACTTGTTGAATCCCAAAAAAGGGAAAAAATACTGAAACCAATCTCTTCACACAGTCAAATATTGAGAACCATAACTGTGTTTAATTAAGATCTACTGTTAATAATGGATTTCAGAGTGAGGTTCTTCTTTTAATTTCCCAAGGTAGAAAATGTTATTAAATTTGGCCTTTAACTTCTCATTGACATGTACACTTGAAACTTCTGATTAAAATTTCAGAGGTTGGGAAGAAGTACCCAAAATTAAACTCTCAAATCTGGCACAAAAATAACAATGGTCCCTGATTAAGAAATCAAATTTCAAAAACTTCATTACTGTTCTATTAATAAATTGTTGGATTATAATTAAAATGGGACCTGCTGGATTTCTTTCATTTTTTTTTTTTTTTTTAATTCTAGAGAAGATGGAAACCGTAGAGAGATTGAAATGCTTAAAACAAAACCAAAAAAAGGTAATGAACCTCAGAAATGTGACCCAGCTTGGACAGCTCCTTTTTCTTTCAGAACAAACGCTGTTTTCCACCTCTTATTTCCAGGATGATGCTCCCACCTCTGCCTCGAGTTCCTCTGGAATTTTAAAGCCAATGAAAAGGGAAGAGCACTTGTGAACAGGCAAATGGCCCCAGCCTGAGGTCTGGGATTTGGAGTCTCATTTCCTTCACTGAAACGCATTTTTTGCCAGCTTGTTTGAGCTTTGAAATGAAATTCTTCCTCAGCCTGCAAAAACACTCGAAGCTGAAGAATAAGAAGGAAAATTGCTCCAAAAGTACAGCTGTCTTCAGGAAATTTTACAAAGTAAGCCACGTTTTTTGGAGATAAGTAATTTGATTCTGATTCAGATCTGCATTGTTCAAAGAATAAATTCAATCTAGTTGCAGACAATGGCAAAAATGGTTTCTCTACTCTTTTTTGTTGGTCTTGAAATGCATTTATCATGTTATATCTAGTAGAGTAACTAAATTTCCTGATTACAAATAATCAGCAGTTCCTTCTACAAGCTCTATACAGAAAATTAACTAAAAATATCCCCGCAGTTAGATGTATTTCAGTTGTAACAGGTTGAAAAAAAGAACCCAAAGCCCACCAACATTACTAATTCTCTGCTGGTCTGCCCAATTTAAAGAGATTTATACTTTGGTGGGGGTGAAGTATGCTGTTCACACAGCACAAATCTGACATTCATTGCTTCTTGCAGACAAAACATTGCTCACTCATGGTCATTAATATTCAATTAATTCACAGACTCATTTAGAGCCTATGCTGTCCCTGCTTGCCCTTTATTTTACCATATAGTCCTAGCAAGGACTGGTGGCACAATTATAGCCTGAGAACCACAAATTTGGCATCAGGGCTCTGTAAAAGTCCTGCCCATGGTCCCTATCTGTGGGAATTTGAGATAAATATTTCAGCCAGACCCCACCCAGTGAGTGATTTTGGCTTTTACACTTGGAACCTGACCCTGTCCTTAATTTCAGATGCTGTTCTCATACCACAGTCTGCCTTTTTCACTGCTGGTACCCAGGTGTTTTAACACCTGTCGGCATTAAAGCATCTTCTAAAAATGCTCTTTTATGCTTTCCCATTGTTTGAGCAATAGGACTGACAGGCAGTCAAATTAGCCTTTTCCTGATGCATTCTGCCATTTCCCAGATTTCCATTTGCATTATTTTCCTCTAACTTACACAGCCACTTCCATTTCCACAATTTGTTTATGTGATCATTCCTCATTCCCAGCCCAGTCTAGCTTAATTCTGCTCTTCTTTTCTACACATAAAAGGAAAAAAAAATCTTACTTTGGTTATAAGCCTTCCATGCTTGGCTATGCAGATATAGTAAAACTTTGACAAAATTCTGTTTATTTTATGAGTTAGTCAAGATTTGGGGGATCCTTGGCAGCCAGAGGTGTGGTGAACTGCAGAATATGTTTATGTTACTTGACTGTTTACACACCACCCTTAAAGCTTGAATGGTATCATCCTTAAAAATTGATGAGTGTTCAGTGACTCATTTGGGTGCCCTTTAAATTCAGGGTCAATGAAGTTTGGAGAAATTCAGCCAAATCAGTAGGTCAGGGGAAAATGTCAGGTAATAGCTCCTGGATTGTTGGCTTTGATAATTAAATCCTTACATTTCCATGGCTTTTCTCTTCTAGCATCACAAAATCAGCTGTTACATTTATGAATATTAGTTTTCCCATCTCCCATGAAAATACATATGGGAGACATCAATAAATTTGTTTCTTAAAATCAGTCCAAAACCCAAAGGAAATAAATATCTGTTCCCTACACAAACTAAATTCTGAGCAAAGCTGCTGAGGGTCACAATGTCCTGTCTGACAAGCAACAGAAATTCCATCCATAGACACAGATTTTTGTGCATGAAATACGGGGTCTTTGGAGCAAAAGCTAAACTTCAGAATAAGAAATCATTCATAAATAAATCCATTTAGAAAACAAGGGAAATGGTGTGCTAAGAATCATCCTCCAGATAAACTGGTATTTCTATGGTAGAAGTCAAAGGAGAAAAATTGAACTATAAATGTTATTAACAACATTATCTTTGAGGTGATGCAGAGAATCGAAACTTTTAATTATCTGCCTTGCCTTTTCCCTCCTTCCTTGGAGATGAGCACACTCTCCTACTGAAATTCACCTCCTCATCATTCGAATCCAAGTCCTTTGCAGTGACATTTTCACCAAGCCTTGCTGCTGACAGAGAACATCTTGGAGATCAGCAGCTTTCTTTATTGCAGAACAGTACATGTGTCAAACCTTCTTTAAGGCTTGCACAATCGCTGCTGAATAACCCTGTGACAGCAGAGAGACCTGTGCCTGTGGTCTGGATTGACAGAGCCATTGTTCAGCTGCAGCTTTGAAGTCGTTCTCACAAGGTGTTTATCCCCTGTTATACACACTGAGACCCGGGGGAAATGGTACTTACAAGGAGAAATGAAAAATTAAACACAGCTCTAGGTTTTAGTGGTAGTGCCTAACCTGTAATTCTCAAATGCTGAGAAAAGCTGTCTGGAAAGCCAATTTAGTTTTAGGGAACAAAGTGGTTGGTTTTTCAGTTTTTATAGAGTCTAAAGCCAAAAGACCAAGCCAGGTGGATCAAAATATAAATGATGATACAATGTAATACCCAGGTTTGCTCCTTGTGACATGGCACAAGTGTGGGATTATATTATTATAGCACAGAAATAAAAATTTATTTTCATTTATCTGGACAAGGCCCAAGCTTCCTTTAGCTTCAGTCTTTCACTGGGAAATATTTTCTCAGCTCTTGAAAGTGGATGGACGGTCATTATTTTTCTGAGGAACATTATGAATTATCATAAATTCATTAAAACCCTATGTAAAACAGATGCATCATTTTTATAGACATTTTTGGCTCTTATCTTCCTTGGCTCTCATAAAGGAAGAGGAATAAACAAACAAGTTTAAAATAATTTTAAAACTATGCAAAGCTAAGTCTGTTGCTTGTGGGCACTTGATTGTTCTGCTGTAGGAATCTCATGGTGTGGAAAATTATTGTTTCTTTTCTAATACACTCATGTGTTTCCAACAAACTGAATCTCTAATTGCAGGGAAAAAAATACAAATTGTAACTTCTTACTGTGTAGACCCAAAACAAATTAAACAAAATTTGGGCACAGAAGACATTCCCACTTGTGGATGTTGGTGAGAGCCAGGGAAAAAAGCACTTTGAGTTTTCCCAAGCTACTCAAAGGAAAACAGAAGGGAAAGAATTAATAACCAAGTTTAACAGCTGGTGTTGTGGACAGGAGGAGAGAGTGAGGAGCGTGATGTTTTGCTAAAAGCACGTTTACAAGAGGTGTTGCCTTCCTTGGACCAGTGAGCTTATTCTATCCTTGGTAATGTGAACCTGTCTATAAAAATGTGCCTACTTCTACAATAAATCTCTTCTGCTTTCAGGATGAAGCCTGTGCTGCAGTGATGGATGAAGAGGAGAGGGCACTGCTCTCACCTGATGGTCTGGTGCTGCAGGGTGTCGGGGTCGGTGGCGTTCAGCGTCAGCACCACGCTGCCCACGGGGATGTTCTCCTGCTTGGTCACTGACACGGGGTTCGGGTGGAACACGGGGCCCTCGTTGACGTCCTCCACCGTGATCTGCACGGTGGCTGTGGAGCTGGGGCCGTAAGCAATGTCTGGGATCAGCGGGTCCTCGTTTTCCACCTTGATCAGCAGCGTGTGGAAGGCTGAAATCTCGTAGTCCAAAGGCTGCAAGACAGAAAATCAGAGGGCAAAGTTCAAGGACATTTTCCTTTAGCCCACAGCAAACTCGCAGACAGCAGAATTAGCTGGAAAGGGACAGCAACATGCCCTGCACCTGGAACTTGGTGAGAGTTCAGGATTAGACACACTCAGTTCTAAAGGGGGATGCCTAAAGAGGCTGACCTGGAACAGAGGGTGGGCAGTGTTAAAGGAATAACGTGGGGATTTATTAAAATCCTTCAAGGATTCACCTTGGGCAGTGCAAGAACCTGGCTGAGGCTACACCCAAGATGGACCCAAGTCACAAATTTTCACACTTTTAAAAGTTTTGTTCCATTTCCACCTTGGGGTTCATTGTCCAATCCCAGCTCCAGGTTCTGCAGTCCCACCCTCCCAGATTGTCTCCTCAATTCCCTGTTTGCACTTTTTGGGGCTGGAGCTGTGCATGTCCTTGGTTCTGGGTCTGGAAAAGGATTGTTCTGTGTGCCTGAGCTGGGAGGAGAACCTGCAACACTTTATATGGAGTTCAGAGTTACAGACTAATGCAGAATTTGGAAAATAGGAAAGCTAAAACTTAAAGCATCAAGGGCATTGAAGATAATAAACATAATGGACTTAAAAACTCATGGAGACATCCCTCTGTCTCAGAGCTTACATTTTTTTGCCATGCCTCACAGACACAATTTGCTGCTCATATATATCCATGTTTATTTATATGTAGCAGGTATTTAACAAACAAATGAGTCACACTCAGTAGCTACTCATGACAATAACACAAGCTGCTTTCTCAACTCCTGTCTTGAAATCAAAGGCACTGCCATGGAAATACATACATTTGTATTAAGAATTGACAATGCCTCTTCTGAAGCCAAGAAGAGAGCATTCTGGTACAGGCAGCAAACAGGGCTATTTTCTTCTTCTTTTTTTTTTTTTTTATTTGTTTTATTTGAGACATAGGATTGTCTTCATACAAAGACAGACAATAAAATTTCCTATGAGACACTAGAAATGTGGGACCAATCCACTTTAGAAACGTGGATTCAGTCTGAATCCATGCCCCTTTCTTCCCTGCTACTTGAATGTGTTCTCTAAGTGAGGACAAAATGGGGCTCTCGAATTCTAATTGTGCCTCCAGCACTAAACAAAACTTTGTTGTCTGATCTCACTATTAATTGCAATGACTACTGCGAATCTGGGTGTTATTTAAGCACAGTGGCAATAAATCCAGGAATAGGCAGTCCTTGTGGCTAAAAAAATAAGGTTACTGTGACAGAAGAAGGGACAAGGGCTGGCTGCCAGCTTTATATTCTTGAATAACCTATTCCCGCTGTGCCTCGTTTTATGCCGTGAACCCAGAGGATGAACCTGACAGCAAAAATACAGGGCAGGAGGGGATTGTTCTTACCTTGACAACAGAGAGCATTCCCTCATTAGTCTGGGGGTTGGTGTGGATCTCAAAGCTCTGCCCTGGGTTCCCATTAATGATGGAGTAGACAGCTCTCCATGCCCCGGTGGCAGGGTCGTCGCGGTCGCCCACAGTTAAGTTCACTATTACACCTGTGACCCCCTCCTTCACTGTGGCCTGGAACTGGAAAAAAAACACACAGAGGAAATCGTTGCTATTTCCACTTAATGACCACACACACATGAAATATCCTAGGCAGCATTAATTATTTACCCCAGCAGGAGTAAGATGGAATCCTTGACCGAAACGGAATGTTGTGGGGTTTAAATAATGCATTCTCACTTATGATATATGAGGTAGCACATTTCAGCTTCTCCATTTAAGAGATGGCAGATAAGCAGTGCTGGGATAGGAATGGAGCTTGGGAAGGGTCTGATCGCAAGAAGACAGTTCAGCTCATGTTACTGGAAAGTGAAGCAAGAAAACACCTGCAGTGCTGCATAGAAAGGGAACTGAGGGAAGGAGAACCTGCCTCATACAGACCATCCTTACCTTCAAATCTACTTTTATTTACAAAAAAATCCAGTTTTGCATTTCACACTCTTTTTTTTTTTCACGAATAATCCCACCCCTGTTCATTTTTTTACTGCACTGTTATCAAGTCACAAAACCGGTCTCACCAAAACCATTCCCAGAGCATTTTTGTGAGGGCTTGCACTAAGACACTCAAAAATAACTGGACCTCATGCTACTACTTTGTCTGCATAAATAAAAGTCAGTGCTGCTTTCTTTTTGCAGTGGAAGAATTTTTTATGACCTTGTGAAATGCGTTGCTGGACGATTCAACCCTGTAAGAAAATTCTAGTTTATTCCCCATCATTCTTATTTATGTAGGAAAAAACACGAAGCAAACCATTGGAAAAGCTTGTAAGGGTCAGACTTAATAACACTCCTCACCTTTCAAGTACTTGAGGCTGACGTGCTAAAAGCACTGGATATGAGAGTGATAAGATAATACCTGCTTTGGAGGTGGATAAACCAGGCTGATAACAGCCCTAATCCTGAGAAGTGCTGAACATCAGCACAGCCATTACAGATCATTAGGAAATCTTAGCATTTCTAGGGATTAAGCCTTCAAAAGGCCAAAATTACAAACTTCAGTGACACAAATAGGTTTTGCTGTACATGTGCTCCTTAAAAGCTGCACCGTTGGTGACAACGCATCACTCAAGGGCAAGAGCCACCCAAGTGGCTTCAAGACCTGAATAAACTAAATGTCCTTTCCTCTGTCTTACAGAATACAAGAAGTCATAACACTGCAGAAGAGTCTGTGTAAACACCAAATTCAGAAAATGGCATTTTATTAATATATAGATTTCCCAATCTGGACAAATAGTAGCAAAGTGGATTTCTCCATATGAAAATAAAGAAAAGGTGATGATGTCTTCTCCTGTGTTCAGTTATCTTTGTTTTTCTTCTTTTTCCAATAGATTTATCTTCCTGAACCCTTTTTCAATTTTTCTGTATAATTTGAGTGCATGCATTCAGTTTAAGCTTTCCAGCCTCAAACCTGATTACATAAAAGGATGATATTAATAACTGGCTATTTCTACCTTCCTTGGTGTATCTAACAAAGAATTTAAAGATTCTTTTGATTTTGATAGTTAATATGTAACGGGTTGTGATTGAGCTTTGTTTCAGACAGTTCATTAAGCTCATTTGCAGTTTAATTAACTCAAAATGATAATAAAATAACACAATACAATAATACAATATTTTCACTTGCTTTGAAACAAAAGGGAAACTCTATTAAGAATCTTGGAAATAACAGAAGAATTAAAAAGATTTTGTTCTTTCTGGCTCAGCCAAATGTTGTCACTGTTAAGCAGACTTGGACCTCTTACTCTGATTTCAAATAATCAATTATCCTGATTGATATTTTTATATTGATATTTTTTATTTTTATAATATTTTTATATTATTTCATATTTTCCCAACTTGAGCATGCATAATATGAGACAGCAGAACCAAAAGGGTCAGAATTTTTTCCATAAGTGTTCTGTACCCAACAATTTCCACTCAGCTGCATAAAAAGGTGACCAGCCTTCAAGGAGCCTAATCCTAAAGAATCTAACCCTTAGATTTGACCAGGCATCTGCTCCTAATTCATATTGATCCTTTGGAAAAATCTTTTCCTTAATCCTCCAGTCTGATTCAATTAAGTGTTCAGTACTCCTGGCTCACCTTGGGAACTGTAAGAGCTGTTAGGGTAAAATATTAAAAGATATGGCTGTTTTATTCACATTATTGGGAAGCCTGTGCAAGAAATTTATTATTTTTACCCCACCAGTGCCAGACTGTGATGGAAAAGGTTGCCAGTTCAAAAATTATGGACTATCAGGCTAAGGATATTTAAAATCAAGGATATCTCAGCTAGGATTGGCTTTCTTCTGCATCCCTGTTTTCTCCTTGTTTTTGAGGAGCTCTCAGAAACATCAGCTGCAGAGAAAAGGGCACATGGAGCTGCTGGGGGCACAGCACTGCTGAGCTTCTGACTCCTGCAGGTCAAGGAAATGCCAACATCCACAGGGAAAGGCTGTGCCAAGCCAAACAATCCCAGGTGCACTGGTACCCTCACCCCAGCATCCCTCACATTTTGGAAACAATCACATGAACACGGATGTTTGAGGCTGTCTGGAACGTTAGGCTAAAATCTGTTCAAGATGGATGGAAGAGCAGAATGATCAGACCACAGAGGTCCACTCTAAATTTATAATGTGGAAAGTGCAATAAATCACAGATTTGTGATTGCAAAAGACACATATCTACTGTGAAACCATGTGGCCTAGAAAAATAGAGTGTATTTTATCTAGCAGGTGAATTCTTTTGCCTGTTCAGTCACCTTTATTTAAGTAATAAACCTACCAACATTTAGAAAAATCTGTTACACTTACACAGAGTCCCTTTCAAAAACGAAAGTGGAAACGGGAGTTTAAATACTATGAAAGGGCAAAAAAATAGAAATTTGGTTTGAAAACAGAAAAAAAATAACCACAGGTTCCTCATACTTCACAGTGAAAGTTTTACATTCTCAAAGCACGGTGCTTAACTGGAAAAATCTGAACCAGTGCTCTAAAATAAAACCCCAGAGTGGATAACACAAATAATTGGATCACAAGTTAATTGATTTTACTCATTTTAAATATCTGCACATCCCCTAAGCACCACTATAAATTAAGAATAAAGTAGATGAGTTCAGTACTTTATTTAAACTGCTATCATTTGGAGCCATTTTCACACTGATAACTTAGAAGGTGAATACCCTGGGCCAGAGGGTTTTTTGGGGGTTTGTTGGAAGAAGCTGTGTGAATTTACTGCTTCTGAGTATTTGAAATGTGAGGTTAACCTGCTCTGTGATGTGCCACAGTGACATTTATTGTACTTATCATGCATACAGCCCAGAGATTTTAGCAATTCTGTCATTTTTTTAAAGTTTTAGAAATAGAAGGGAGAAAAAAGATGCAGTTCTTCTTTTCCTGTATCCAAAATCTTGAGACAAAATACACAGAAAACGGACAGATACAAACTTGGAAGGAAACACTGAGAGAACAGCAGTTAATGGGGAGCTGAAAGATTTTGAGGAAATGTAGTGATGGATGCAGATGAAGAGAGTGAGGCTTGTGAGTGTCTATTTATATAGACCTGAAAATGTGACAAATCAGCAATGTTTGTCATCATGATGGACTGATGGGAAGCAGATAAGGACCCAGGAAATCTTGTGAGGGATCA
>PYHW01010768.1:2603153-2627386 GCA_013186435.1 Turdus rufiventris | reverse complement strand
TCTTGTGAGGGATCAAGAAAGGACACAGGAATTCTTGTGAGGGATCAGAAAAGGACACAGGAATTCTTGTGAGGGATCAGAAAAGGACACTGGGATTCTTGTGAGTGGTTCCATGGGGCATGGAGGTCCTGGAGGGTGCCAATGAGCCACTGCTATTTCTTAGAGCACAGGAGTCAGTTCAGGGATGGAAGGGACATCAGAAGTGTGCAGAAGAGCTGTGCTCAAACACACCCTGAGCAGAGGCTCAGCCCAGCACACTGCTCCTCCCTTCCCTGCATCTTGCTGCTTCCTTTACTGGTTGTTTCCTGCTGGATCCAGGAGGTAACACTGAGCCAAATCCTGCACACAAAATGAGCTGACAGGACAGTGCATTGGCAGCTCTTGTTGACACAAATTTCCTCTGGGTGGTCTCAAGACAAACTAGACTTGTCAGATTCCCACACCAGGGCAGGTACACGAAAAGATCCCTTTGCAAAATGTTATTACCTGAGAATCCAGGCACTGACTCCACCTCAGTCTCAGACACAGCTGGAAATGACACCCAGACCTTGTGAAAACCAGATTTTTGTCTCACAGCCTCATTAAAGCTCCTGTAGCAAATGAGATTCTGTTTAGTGACTTCTCAGATGAAGAGATGAACTGAAGTGCATCAGAATCACCTGGATGTCTCCTGTCCAGCAGCACCGTGACACCTTTATGAAGCCACTAAAAAACTGTCCCAGAGTGGGGCCCTGACACCCAAATTAAAAAACTGCCACAAGTAGCAAACACAAAGCAAGACAAACGTGCCCGGGGTCGGTGATCACTACCCAATGGCTCATTAAGATTCTGCACGCTGTGATTCCCAATCAGGAACAAACAAATTAAAACTCTGTGTCACTTTGCATTTATCAGGGTGATGTTCCAGTGGAAGGTATTCTGTGCTGCTATCAAGTGTTTGTTTCCTCTTCTATATATCATAAAAGATGGGAAATAATGGGATGTATTAATTCATATGTCTGTGTTAGAAATTCGACAGAGAAATTGTATTATTGCAATTATCTCCCTGCACTGAAGCCCACTGCCTCTGTGACCATATTTTGTCTGTCTAATTTCCTGAGAATGTGATGACAAGTTATAGAATCTCTTGGAACCTGCTTGCTCCTTTTGCCTTTTTCTTTGCATGCTGTCATTCAGCACAAACGCACCTGAGCTCCAGGATTTATTTGCCAAGGAAACGACG
Source organism: Turdus rufiventris (assembly GCA_013186435.1). Classification (NCBI taxonomy): domain Eukaryota; kingdom Metazoa; phylum Chordata; class Aves; order Passeriformes; family Turdidae; genus Turdus; species Turdus rufiventris. The sequence continues at coordinate 2,626,164 of PYHW01010768.1, read as the reverse complement.
TCTTTTCCAGAGTCTGTACCTGGAACATCTCCAAGTACAAATGAATTTTCAGAGTGGTCACAAAGGTCTGCATTCTGAATCAATCAGGAATGTCATCATAAATGTCAGAAATGAGCATTTCAGGTGGAATTCAGAGGGACACAAAGCCAATTTGCCAGAGAAGGATGAACCAAGCCATTGGTGCTTGAGGCAGGGGAAGCACAAGGAGGAAATTGTATTTGTGTATTGCCCAGAGTGGTGCTGCTGATCCTGCAGCCACGTTCCTCCCATCCTAAAGGTGCTGCCCTGGGTCCCTGGAGGGCTGGAAAACTGCACCTGAGCAAAATAATTTCATACCAACCCCTCCACTGCAGCAATTTAATGGAAAATGGTGCAGTCAAGGTGAACTGCAGCTTGGTGCTACACCTCCCTAACCTCTTCTGCAGGTTTTGAAGGTGTTTTACTTCTTGAGACTGTGCACAGCCTTTGCCATGTGGACACAAACAGTGGCTCTGTTTCACTACAAAAATATCTGTATGAAAGTGATGGATGAAGCTGATGTAAGCTGCACACCAAGCAACACATGAAACACTTGGAAAGCCATTTAGATGAAAGATACCCCATAAATATAAAGCATTATTATGGGATGACAAGGATTTGATGGTGTAAATGAGATGCAAAGCAGAAATTATAGCTGTGAGTCACCTAAACAGGCTTTATTATTGTCATTGTCTTGCTGCCATAATGCTGGCTCGTAGGCACTGCATTATTTCTTAACTGAAAGTGTTCCTTTCTGCCTATTCTCTATTTTTTTTCTGAGTACATAATATTCTTCCACCTCCCTGGTGAAATTACAGAAAGAATTCAATTGTAGCTTAGGGAAAAAACCAAAAACAACAACTTTTCAAATATCTGAAATGGACCATAATAATTTGGGATGCATTTTCAGTTTTTACTTTTGGATGAATTTTCACAGCCTCTGCATTGTAAATGCTTTGTGATCTTTCAAGGCACACACCAGTTGCTTTGCAAAGTAAAAGCAGGACTCAGTAATGAAGGACTGAGTGAATATTTTTGTCTGCAAAATCTTTGTCTGCAAGTCTGCAACAAGAGCAACCAATCAAAAGATCAATTAGGTAAATGGAAGGCTAAGGATTCAATTCTGCTCTCTGGAAAATGCTCCAATGTCTGCAGGCTCTGAATTTGTGCCTTTTTATAGAAAAACACAAAGATGCTTAAAACCACTGATATTCATCATGAATAAACAAAAAAAGGGGAAGTTTCAGCATGGCTTCATTTTGTTCTGCTGCTCATCAGTCTACTTGGAAAGGCACTCAAAGAAACTTATTAATTAGGTTCCAGGTAAATGTCCCTCTGGGAAAACCCCCTGCTTTTCCCAGCAGGTTAAAGCCAAACTAATTCTGGGACTGAGACCATTTCAAGAACTCTTCAGGTATTAAATTCGTTATTGAACTGTAGTGGGTTAGAATGAAAAAATAATGGGGTGGGAAGGAAGGAAGGAAAGGAAGGAAAGGAAGGAAAGGAAGGAAGGAAGGAAGGAAGGAAGGAAGGAAGGAAGGAAGGAAGGAAGGAAGGAAGGAAGGAAGGAAGGAAGGAAGGAAGGAAGGAAGGAAGGAAGGAAGGAAGGAAGGAAGGAAGGAAGGAAGGAAGGAAGGAAGGAAGGAAGGAAGGAAGGAAGGAAGGAAGGAACGATCCTCCTATCCTTCTTGCAGACATCATAAATCTTTGGAAACCTTTGAAGACCCACAGAATAAGATCCTCACAAGAGCCATAAATTAATTTACAGAACTTTCTCCCTGTTTCTTCCCCACAGCAGCACTGAAAACCCATTCAGAGCTGGTGCTGGTTTCAATCCTCTCATTTATGTGCTTGCAGAAGACTAAAGAGCCATGTGGGGACTGTAAATAAGTGCTGGTGAAGGTTACTTGAAAAACAGCTGCTTTCTGGAATTATTTTGAAGATTTTGTTTACACAAGATTCTGACTCTTTCTCAGTCCAGCTCAGAGCCTCACTGAGCAAAGGCAAAAAGATAATTCTAGCACATATTTATCATATGTTGAATACCTGCTTCAAAGCCTGCTACCTCCAGGTATATATCAAACGTCGGAAGATTCAGAAGGAAGACAAAGATGCTGTCTTTTTTTTTTTTCTTTTTTTTTTTCCTGAATATATAAATAATTTAGAAATGATTCATTCTTTTTCACTCTTCAACCTATAAATGCAAGGTGCATGCAGTGGTTTCTGGAATAAATCAAATAATTGGACACCTCTAGAATGATGGTTGTATCAGAGAAAAAGCAAATACTCCTTCTCCAGGTGGACAGAGCACAGTGAAAGGTCACTCTATTTATTACATTTAAGGAACTTTGGAGAAAACCTCAAATAATGATGTTATTTCCTGAGCTATAAAAAATCCACTGCAGGTAGGACAAACCTTATGTTTAAAACAACAGCATGAGAGGAGATGCTGATCCATGCTGAGCAGGGCTGAAGGAACAGGCTGCACCTATTCACCTGCCCAGGCAGCAGGCAGAGCTCTGCCTTTCACATTTATGAGCCCCTTGTGCTGAATTCAGCCAGCTCCTCTCATTTCTTCCCCAGTGCACTTCCCATCAAGGGCAGTGGTAAGCCTGTATTCTTTCTAAGATGCTGGATGTCTTCTTTAGATGGAATGAACTTTAAATAGAATGTGCCTCACTGGATTTTTCTTTCTTTTCTCAGCCACCGGATTTGAGGAGCACGAAGGTTTTGCAGGATTTTTCCCCCCACTTTTCCTAATGATGGTGACAAGGGAAGGGAAGGAGGCCTTGCAAAAGGGTCCTTTTGTCCTTTTTCATTTTTAGCAGAGACTCTTCTATGCCCAATCCAACCTTTCTGATGCTGAACATCTGAACATACATGGTGGAACTCATTGATACTGCCCTGCTAAAAGGAAAAACTGGAAATCACCAATGACTCATTTTGCAAGGAATTCCTGTGGGATTCATTTAATTTAAGCAACAAATTCCTCCTACTGCTTCCCTGAATGTGACATTTTTGGGACCTGGGCACAGAATGTGTTCAGAAAACACATCCTCTTTCACTCTTGCAGCTTTACCTGCACAATGAAGGACCCTGAACAGCAGCAGAGGTGAATTTCCTCCTCTGTGAATATTAAACTGGTAGAAAAAAAGGAGAATTTTATGACAATACAGGGTCTTTTTTTCTTAAAATTAGCATTAACATATGGAGAGTTAATTTGCTAGAAATTTTGGGAAGACTGAGGGAATTGAAGGAGAAATTTCTCTAAGGGCTTTAGTCTGCTCCCAGGTATAAATAAATGCAATGTGGCTCAGCACTGATGGGTAGAGAGCTGGACAGTGACAAGACCTTCAGCAGATGAAACCTGTTGAAGATTTTAAAATTATTATCATATTTACCTCTAGGAAGTAGACAAGGTATGAAAACTGCATTTTACTGCTATACAGAAGCGTTAAACTAATAGAAGTTTACGAAAAAAACCCATAAAAAGCAACACAAAAAAGAAAGGAATGCTTCATTCTAATAGGTGAAAGAGTGAAAAAATGTCAAGATAAAAATCTTGTTCATCTATTTTGGTACCTTGATATTTCAAAAAGGAACCATATCCTGGCCAGTTTAAGACTCCTGGTCTTTGCACAGAGGTGAGAGTTGCAAGGAAAATGAGAATTTCTCTGTGTCAGAATCTTTGGCTTGCTTGAGAACAAGCAGCATGTGCAGGCAGATGAGAAATGCTGCTTTTTGTGCCCTGGGAGGGCAGGGATTGCAAAGGAGGGGGCGATTCCTGGTGCCAGTTCACAGCTGATCCTGGCCCAAGCTGCCAGCAGCAGATGTTCTCTGCAAGTTCTTCCTGGGCTCTTTGGTGGGCAATGCTGAGCAGCCCCACTCCAAGCATTCAAAGCAACTTGTATCTCCAGAATATTTCAGCTACAAATTCCATCAATTCCCCAAACTTCTGGCGTTTTAGGTTGTGCCAGCTGATGGGGATGAGATGCCCTAGATTTACAAGATCTCCAGCTGAGAGCTGTCTGAAGCTATCCCGGTTTGAAAACTCTATTTTGGAAGCAGATAAGAACTCTGCAAGGTTTCACACTGTTCCAGTGGAAGCAGGAGGTACAGATGGAAGTTTACAGGCAGCATAATCTGCAGTGATACAGAATCTGTCTGAATTTAAAAAATGAAATCTCGAGCCAGCATTTTGTTTTCTGTGAAAAGCTGAGTGAGGAAAGGAGAATTTGGGCTGAACACTCCATATTTCAATCCATCTGAACACAATAAGTCTTCCAAGTCTGCTGACAAAGTGATGAATGAAGTCTAGTGCACATAGTTTCTTCTACTGGATATACAAGATTTTTTTTCTCAAATTATCCAGTCTACATCCAGTTGGCTCAACATTCATTGAGCAAAACATTACTGCTCTATCAAAAAGCTATGATACAAGAATAATCATTTCGAGATCAGAGACATAAGTGAACTTTCATGATTAATGATCGCTTTCCTTTTTCTGTTTTCCTCTCATAGCAGAAAAACCTTTATTATATACTGAACATCCAGGTGAGCTCTGAGGTCTCATTACTCAGGATGGGAACAACGAAGACCTGGGGCCTCTAACTCTGTTAGCACAGAAAAATTCTGTTTCCAAGGTCTAGAATAAAGAGTAATAGCTATAAATGCAGTGTATTTGACTAATGGCCATGGGTGGTGTGAGCCTGCCCATGCAGCACTGTGAGGGGAGCATTCCAAAGGCAGGCACAGGCAGCTGGGGTGATCCTGCTCTGCAAGCTCTGAGATTGAAGCATAGACTGCAGTAACAGATGTGTGGTTTGGCGCTGCACAGCTGTGAAAAGGTCAGGGAGAAGTCTCAGCTATGCTAAATGGATTTATTGCTTTCTGCTTTAAGGGTACTGATGGTCTCCCACCACCCAGCTCCTTTTGCCAGTGCTCATTTCATCTTTCCTTGAAAGAAAAATATTTGTGATAAAAGAAAATGGAACATTCCTCTCGTAAGAGCCCGTTGTGTGCCTATTTTTTGTCTAGAATGTCACAGAGGGAGCATTCAGGGCCCTTTCATTTTCTCACCGGTAATTTATGTTTCCCTACCCAAACAATCTCTGTACACACATCCTTCTGGAACACAAACACCACTGCAGCCTCAGCTGGATATGTTTTGTGCTAATGGTTAAGCCTCCATTTGCTCCTTTTTAGCAATAAGGAAGATAAAAATCAGCTAAGGGTTTTCTGTGCTGATACTGAATTCTCTCTGAGCTGTTTAGAGATTGGGAATGACTGGCAGGACTCCCCAGCTGATTGTCTGAGCACTGAGAATTAGCAGGGAGGTCAAAACAGGCCAAGGTTCTGCACTTGTGCTCTGGACAGAGAGAAGTGATGCCCAAACACCCAAACCAGGGAATGAACCTGCGAGACCTGCCTTATGTGGGCTGCAGGGTCACCCGAATGTGGAGGCTGAGAGACCCCAGCACCTAAGGGGGCTTTCTGTATATGATGTATATTTTTTTGGATGAAGTGATAGACAAGAGGGAACAGCTCTAAGCTGAAGGAGGGCAGGGCTGGATGGGATTTTGGGCAGGAATTGTTCCCTGGCAGGGTGGTGAGACCCTGGCACAGCTGTGGCTGCCCCTGGATCCCTGGAATGTCCCAGGCCAGGTTGGACATTGGGCTTGGAGCACCTGGGACAGTGGGAGCTGTTCCTGCCATGGCAGGGTGGGATGGGATGAGCTTTAGGGTCCCTTCAACCCAAACCATGCAGTGATTTTATGATTCTGTGAACAGCAAAGGGGCACACTGTGGTTCCTGTGGCAGCCACCCCTGGGAGGTGCTGCTGGAAGGAGAAGCATCACCCCGAGCACAGACGTGCCCCAAGGTGGGGCTGGGGGACAGCAGCAGCACAGGGCACAGCCACACGTGTGACACCTGCTGGAGTGCCCAGATTTTGTGCAATTCCCACATCCTGATCCCAGCTAACACTCTGGAAATCCTTCAGCAGCAGCTTAGGTGCTCTGATTCTAAGCACACCAAATATCTCATGCAAATAAAGGCCATTTTCAGGAAATACAGGTGACACCAATAAGATAAATAAGAATTGGGTGTCAGCTTCAGTTTATATCAAACAGGGTTGAATGTTCATTGAATCAGGACGTATGAAGAGCACGAGTTCATTAGGGGACTGTGCTGTTGCTCTTTTTTGTGATGGGTTCTCCTCCTCCTGTAGAATCCTCCATGAAATGTGCTCATATCTGCATCAATATTGCCACACTGAGCTCTTCCCAAGGACAGCCAGTACAGCAGGAATTAATTGGATCCTGACACACATGTCTAGATACAGATTTTTCACCTGAGCTTGCCAGTTCTAGGGGAAATCATTTTAAGGGACAATAAATACCACTTTATTTCTGTACACAGCAGTGTGATATACTGTAAGCAGCCACCCTTCCTCCCCTTGGAAGGCAGAAAAATGCTGTGCTTGCAGGTACCTCAGAAACATCTCCTATTTCTTGCCTCTGAGTAAGCTCGTAATTAGAGTAGAAACACAAGGAACAATTTCAATGGAGCTGTAAAACTCCAACAGGAGGGGAAAAAAAATCTATTTGAGGTTAGAACAAAATCTTTTTTTAATCTGGCTAATGCTGCTTTTGTGCTAATGCTGATCATTATATTTATGACTAACTGTGGGACATTCCAAAGCATTGACACCTGACTTCACTTACTAGAAAAGCAATCACTTGCAGATATTCAACTTGGTGATTAATATGTAGATACCTAATTTTTAGTGGATTAAACCATGTTGTATCAATTTGGTGGTCTTTAGGATTTATAATCAAACCCTGATGACATCTGATTAATGCCAGCTCAGGCTCCCTGAACCTTAGAATATTCTTGCTCCTTTGGAGCTGGGATCACAGCAGGCTGATTACCCCCTGATTATCCTGAGTAACTGGGGTCAGAGGTTTGCTGGCACCACAGAACACATTTAATTCAATCAATTCAGTGAGTGAAGCAGTTAGGGGGAAAAAAATTTTATATATATATATATATATATTCCAATTGCTGTAATATAGCATTAGAAAAATTGCCCAGGACTTCTGTGCTCCAGCTGATGAGCATTTTTGTTTAATTTCTAATTTAGTATTCTGCTGGGGTTTGCGACTTGGATCACTTGTGATATTTTCACTCAAAGTCAGGGGCACTGAGCTTGGAGGGAGGAAGGAAAAGCAGAGGGAGAAGAATTGTCTGCATTGAGCTGGATAATGACCTTTGTGACAGCCACACACCCTGGCATGGCTCAGCTGTGCCTTTCCTGGTTACCCTCTGCTGGGAACTCACAAACTCCTCCTGGTTCTCACCGCGTGTCCCAATGCCACTGCCAGCTTTTTGGATTTACTTGCACTTCTGGTGGGGTTTTTGCTGTTGTTTAGCTGAGAACCACTTCATTTTTCTTGTAAGCAGAGAGACTTTGATCAACTGTGACAGAGCACAGCGGTGATTCCAGACAGGAGTTGGGAGCTCATTAAAGACACCGCTCTGTGCCTCAGGCACCTGAAGCACCAAGTGGGATGAAACACAAAAAGCTCCTCTTGCTGTTCCCTGAAAACCTCGAGCACTTCACCTCCAAGTGTCCAGCAGCTCCTGTGAGTGAGGTTTGCATCCTGCAGAAGGATCTGGTGCACAAAGATTGCTCCCTGGGCATCCTGGGGCTGCTGCCCCAGCCAGGCTCTGCCCTGGGCTGGGTGATTATCACAGCTCCACAGGGCAGCAGAGGATCACAAAGTGAGGGACACAGAGAAAATGGAAAACATGGCCCTAATGTGGAGCTTCAGACCAAGGAAGAGGGAGCAATGCACAAAAATTCCTTCTCAAAGACACAGACATGACCTCAAATGATCCCAAGGGCAGAGGGGGAAATGATCAGATGAGCAGCCCATTTGTCCTGGGAAAGGACTCCACAACACCCTGACCACAAAGACTGGAATAAACCAACTTTATGGCCCAGAGGAGCAAGGAAATGGTGAGAGAAACAGCAGGAAAAGGGGTAGGAGCTAAGAAAGCTGTGTTCAACACTTTTATATCTGTCCTATTTTAACTATTGAAAAATTTTCCAAGTTGAAGAATATTTCTTTGTTTCAGTAATTCAATCAGAATTAATAATGATTGTTGGATTAGGATGAACTTGGATTAGTTTTAATTTTTATTACCATTAAATTCTTGGCTTTGTAAATAAGGTGGGCTTCCCTTTGCTCATTAACAAGATTTTAATGTAAAAATGCAACATCAGGGTTAGCCATTACCTGCAATGCTTCCTCAGAAATTAAAGCAACTTTCCTGAGTAGATTTCTTTAATAAAGGCAATGAAGTCTCAGACCTCTGTTTTCTCTGCAAGCAGGAGAAAGTTGCAATTTAATTTTCTGATTGCCCACAGAGAAGATCCATTTTTTGTGTGTTCCTTTGGGGTTCTTTGGAATGAAAAGTGCTCCATGGTTATAAAACATTCTCTTAATGAAGCTCACCCTCAGCTATCCCTGGAACTGATGGATTTCCTCCTGAAGCCCTGGGCACATCTGTGGGCACAGGAGAAGCCCTGGCACAGCTGCCAGCATTTTGACCTTAAGAGAAGGAGCTGCAGGACAGAAGTTTGGTGTGCTAGAGAAGATCAGAGTGTCCTAAATAGGACACAAAGCTGGGAACCTACAGAGCCCTACACAGCTCCTGCAGGCTCTGCTTTGTGCCTGAAATATCCTCAGCTTCTTCTACTACAAAACCCAAAACAAATAAAAAGACAACACCCAAATGACTTAATCAATTCCCCACATCAAACACAAAACCACAGGTAGAGAAGAAAACAAACAGCAGCAAAATCCCATCTCATCAAACCCTCTAAATCTCTGCACCCTTCTCCTCCTGAGCTGAGGAAGAAAAGAGAAGAAACCACAGACAGCAGATGTTGGTTTTGTCACTTGCTCTGTGCTGGAAAAGGAATTGTGGACAATAAAGGACGTTGTGCAAACAGCAGAGACTGTTACCCCAAAGCTCTTAAAGGAAACAATATGCAAATACTGGAAATTACATAAATAGGAGGGAGGAATTTGGGGATATCTTGAGAATCCTTCCCTTCATGAGAAACCCAAATCCAGGAATCTATACAGAACAAAACACATATGCTGATTTTCTAGCATTTTTAAGGTTCATGGTGTTCATGAGCACCCAGGAATTTCACTGGATTGCCATGATTTTTTTTTTTCTCTGTGCCAAAACCAAGTGATAGGAAAGAATTTCTGCATGAGGCTCCAGTCTGAAACTCCCCTTCATCCAAGACTCTTCATTATTTTGGGTTTGGTGCTGACAGCTGGAGATACAAGGTGGAACTGCAGAATAACTCTTGCCCTCCTTTCTGCAGATAAAAATTGTGCCTGTAGCTATCCTAGCTGCTCATGTCCTCTTGTAAGGAAGGGGGAGAAGAAAATAACTCTGATCTCAGCCTGGGGAAGGATCCAAAGGGGGCAAGAGTGGCAGCACTAGATATTGAAATTTATTTGTTTTGAGGCTGCAACGTGGCCACTGTAGCAAAATTCCTGCTCCACTTAGAACTCCTCCTTTTTTATTAGTGAATTAAAACTCTTCCCTTGCAGTCCCACAGGAACAAACTGCTCCTGCCAAGCAGACAAGATTTCTGGAGAAAATCATGCTTTTAACAAATCTCAGCCATTACTTCATCATTTTCCTGAATTGTCTAGCAAAAAGGAATTTAAAGACCTGGATTAAAATTCTGGAGCAGCTATGAAATGAAGAAGGCAGATTGATTTGCATTCTGTTCCACTCCTCTCTTTGCCAAAGTGAGTTTTATTAAAAAAAAAAACCACAAAACTAAAAATTGAAAAGGCTTAAACTCCACAATCTGAGCCTGACAATTCAATTTTCAACATCAAACCACTGATTTTTTTTTTAAATTTGCTTACAATATAAACCCTTAGAAGTAGGGTTTACCGGAGAAATGCTGCCAGAACCCCTGTAACGTGTCATCCACTCATCCCTCACATGGAATTAAAGCAAAATGCCACCCTTGCCTTGCCCACAAACCCTGCCAACAAATCAGGATTGAGACAGGCTGAGAGCCCTGTCTGGGGTTTTTTTGCTCATTTTTTTCCATGGCAACATCTCTCTTTCACGTGCACAGTTTCATTCCCTCCAATCTGTGCTTTGTCTTGTTTGGTTTATCCCTTGCAGGGAGCACCTGCCACGTCTCCACTCTGCTGCAAGGCACAGAAATCACATTTGGAGTGTCTGGGGCCAGCTGACACTTGCTCCTCAGCCATAAATTTCACTCCAATCACACCCAACCTTCTCACCTCTCCCACTTCCCAGCCATTATTTGTCCCTTCTTTGGTTTCCCGCAACATCCAGCTGAGAAATTGCATCTCCTCCACTGGCACTGTGAGCACCAGCCCAAAAGATTAAACACAGCTGCTCTGTGCCCCCTTGGGGACAATGGCCTTGGAGCCACCTGCACAGAGAGCAAGGGACTTTTCCACTCAGATCCTGCCTGTCCCAGAGCCTGGGTTTTGTGAATAGCCTTGAAGAGATGGGATTTAAATTGTATTGGGGGTATTAGTCCAAAGTGAATGAAGTGGAGAGTATACTTCTCATTCATATCCCCAGAGTGATAAATGTGAGAGTGGAATATTTTTTTTAATTTTTTTTTCTAAGGCAAAGAAAATGGGAAACCAACACGGATTTCAGGCACATGAGAAATAGCTTATGAATTTAGATGATAGTTCAGCAGAAATAAATTGTACATCTGTTCATTCATTTTAATAAAGCAGGGAAATGACACGCTGCTGGAGCCTTTGGAGAGTGCTGGTATTTTTAAATGATGATCCTGTAATAGTGGCATTAACATTTGTAATGCTGCCCATATTTAGGAATTTAAGAAAAATGCATTGATGGGATAAGTGAGCTTCAACCTCTAGTCTGGACTCCAGGCATTAAAAAGTGGATAAGGTGCTTCCTGAATACTCCCAAATTAGTTCAGGAAAAGCTCTACAGTGGCTTTCCCATGTAACACAGGTAATCCTCTCAGTGTATGTTGATAAAGCACACTTATTATTTCTGAATAAATAATTCAGATATGCAACATGTAGCTGAATTTCTGCTGACTAGAACCCCAGCCTGCATTTATAGGCAGCTACAGTGGAGTGTTTTCCTTGAAAGCAGTCCATTAAAGAAAGCAAGGAGATGCTTTTCCTGGCTGGAAGGATGCATGGAAACATGTCCTACCTTCTGCTGAATCCAGGCAGGAACAGAACCTTTCCCCAGCATCTCCCATTGCACAGAAGTTAGAAATGGAGAAAGATGCATTGCTTCATTGTTTCTATGCTGCCATTATTTACAAAGTCAATGTGCAGATATAAAAAATATACCAGTGAGACTGCAGGGGATGGTGCATTTTAAAAGCTGTGTTTTGATTTTCCAAACTGATCTCCATGGGAAATAATAAATTAGGAGTTCGATACTAACTGCCATGTTCCCTCTAAAAGCACAATTATTAAGATCATTAAAATTTCCTTTTAATTGATTGCATTAAAGCAATTGCTGCTGGAGTAAGTAGCATCTAAAACTGATTAGTGCTCACATATTGCTCTTTGATCAACTGGGATAACCCTCACTGAGGAAAGAGAAACAGGTAGGTCTGGCATCCTTGGGAAGTGAAGTTCACCGAAAACTGCATCTCAGAACCTTGTAATTATGTCCCAGCTGTTCCCCACTGACACCAAAGTGACCCATCTGACCTTCCCAAAGCAGAGATCTCCCAGAGGGGCTGCTGGAGACTCCCCTGATTTATCCAGCAGCACTGGAGAGTGGCCCTGTGCTCCCTGCTGCTCCCTCCAGCTCCAAACATGCAAAAACAACCCCAACAGCCAAACCAGGTTCTTTGTAATTTAATTCTCTCGAGAGTACAGGGGGATTGAAGAGTGGAAATACCCCTGGGACACAGAGACCCTCCCAGCCACAGAACTCTCACAGATTTATTGACTGGAACTGCATTTTAATCAAAAGCCTGGAGGGAAGAAAACAGTTCCCAGAGACTGTCAGCCAGCCCTAACATGGCGCATGATAAACCTGTTTGTGCCAGGAGTTTCAGGCAGTGGCTGTGTCACAGGAAAAGGACATTAAAGAGTTCAACATCTGCAGGCAAAGTTGAATTTATTTACTTATGGCTTCAATTATTATTTAAGATGGAAAATTTGAAAAGGTCAGAACTGCTACATCAGAAAGCCTGCCCTTCATTTGTCTTCAAACATACACAGGTTTCCTAGCTTCGTTCAGCCCTGAATCAATTAATCAGAAGCAATGTTCTTTGTTTTCAAATGCCAGTTGTGTTTTTTCTAAATATGGAAATGTATTGTGTTATTTCCAAATGGACTTGTTGATCATAGAGCTCTTTTCCAACCTAAATGATTCTGTGCCTCAGTGAAGCAGACAAGTAAACTCAGGTTTCTTTTCTGGTTTAACCCATGTTAGAAAATGCAGCTTTAGGAAAATGAAACATCAGGTCCTCAGTTTAGGTAGGCAGACACCTGTGGACTTGTATTTCTATTTTTATATATATATATAACTCCATGTATGTATAGAAATCCAGATTTACTTCCCAGTCTGAAACTGCACTTCCATCTCCATTTGGATGGGAGCCACACTTTGGATGCAGGCAGTTAAGAATAGCAATGCTACAGATAAATCTTCTTCCCTGATATTATTTCAGACAACTGTTGGTTTAGATTTAAGCTTATTTAGCAGGATTGATTTTCCTTATGTTTCTTTCAAAACTTCCTCACATAACTCCTTTGATTTTTCAAACTTTTGCCTTTTTTTAATTTTTTTTTTTTTTTTTTTAGCTAAAAGATTCCTTGCAACCCTCTAAACTTCTCGAGGACAGCAGCGGTCTCCTCACCATCACTCTTCTAAATGGAACAAAATCATTGATCTAAGAACATCTGACAGTGCCAGGTAATGTATGGGCACTGCCAGCCCCAGTGGCTGGAGATGGGCAGAACAAATGAGCTGGGGAGGAGGAAATCAAACCTAAAAGGAACAGAGGAGGGGATGTGTGGAAGCCAGGAGTGACAGGGCTCGATTGATGGAAGGCAGGCAAAGGGTGTGCACGGAGCTCTGTGAGCTCAGAGCAAATAGCCGCTGTAAAAACAACAAAAAGGGGCTGCCAAGGGAAGCAGGTGATGAGGGCAGGAAGGAGAGTTCACTGGGGGATAGCAGCAAGGGTTGGGAAAAGGCAGGTCTTCCAGAAATTATAAAAAAGGGAGAAAAATTATGGGGACAGAGGGAGAATCAGGAGAGGACAAAGGTCACAGAGAGATTTTGGTGATGTAGTGAAAAAAAAACAACTTTCCATGTAGAAAAATGATGAAAATAAGAGCAGAGAGAAAGGGAAATCACCCAGTAAAAAGCAGTCAGGGGTACACTCAGGAGTGTTCTGCACATCTCTGCAGTGTCCCAGGACACTGAGGAGCACCTGGAAACAGGAGCAGAGGGTTTGAGGAATGTGGGGTGATCACACTCAGAGAATCAAAGGACAGACTCGAGGAGTTTGGAGAGGGAGGGAAATTTAAAGCCAATTATTAAAATTCAGAGAAGGCTCCTAACAGACTCCTGGCTAAAGGATAGGCTCGAAAAAGGGAAATCTCAAGAGTTGTTCTTTGGTTAGTTGGAACAGGAAATTTGTTTTGTCTTAAAAAAAAAGAATGGGCAACAGGCAGAAGGAACTTTAAAGGATAAATTTCAGCACTGGGTAAATTAAATATCAAGGAGAGGACACAAGTGATTAGCACAGGGAAGTGAAAAAAAAATCTCTATAAAATCTGCATCAAGAGGAGAACAGAAATTAGAAACTCCAGAGGACTGGCTGCAGAGCAATAGTGTTGGAGGGAAATATTGGGTGAGGAAAACAACTGGGATTTTCCTAGAATGGGAAAGGGAAGATGACATCAATACTCCGTGTAGAGCTGGGCTTACACGTTTTTGTGACATATGGGCCGAGAACACAAGGGAACACATTTGTAAAAACAAATAAATATTAAGTGACTGTTGGACAGACAGCTGCAGAAAGGGCTGCCCTTGAAGCAAACAAGCATCTGGAACTCTAAGGCGAACAAGTCCTGGAAACAAGCCAAAGGAGGAGATACAAGGGTCTGAATAAATTCCATTTTCTTCAAAAGAGACTGTAACTGCAAGGAGTCCTGTATGAGCCCCCTAATCTGCTTTTTCTTACATATAACAACACCATTTTCATTCCTCTAGGTTCAAGACACAATCAGGTCTATATAATTTTATTTTTTTTCCAAAATTATTATCTTTCCCAGGCATTTGCTAAAAATTTTATTTGAATAAGCTCCTTTTAGCATGGTGAGTATTACCCATTGTCTATTCTAATGCTTCAGAGCAGAAAGAAAAAAGATATTTTGTCTAAATAATCCTGACATTTTGATTTGTGTGCACAGATGGTTAGCAAATTTTGGAGTAGCCAAATCAGTTTTAGTGTTGCTGAGAAAAATCTTAAAATCTCACTTGTCAGTGAAGGAATTGATAAACTGATCACAAAACTCATTCCACTCTATGGAATGACCAAGCAGCCACATAAACCATTATTTTTGAATGAATAGACTTCAGCTTTGCAAATTCCCCCTGCTCATATAAACTGCAGCTATGATAGCAGCTCACACATATTGTGTAATTGCTATTAAATAGGGTTTTGTCTGCTGCAAATTGAATATGTTAAGATCTATAGCGTGTTATCATGTTTAATCCTGCTTCTAAAACAGAACTCCCACAGATGCTGCAGGCACATTACCAGTGTGGGTTTCTGAACGTGTGGGATCACAGTGATATTTTACAACAGTTCCTCTGTTTGTTACTTCTCAAATCAGCTGTGCCGTGTCAGACAAAGAGATTTAGAATTCTTGGTATTGCTGTGAAAATTCTGCATTGCACAGGTGAGGAACTGAAATAATTTATACATGGAGTAATATATACATGGAGGAAATGCCTGGTCACCTCTTACTCACTGACCTCCAATTTACATTCTGAACTTCTCTGTTCTGGAAGAGGGAAGATTAGATTGGATTTTAGGAATAAATTCTGCCCTGGGAGGGTGGGCAGGTCTGGCACAGGGTGCCCAGAACAGCTGTGGCTGCCCCTGGAATGTCCAAGGTCAGGTTGGACATTGGGGTAACCTGGGACAGTGGAAGGTGTCCCTACCCTGGCACATAAAATGAGATGATTTTAAGGTGCCTTAATCATTGTGTGATTCTATGAACAAGACAATGATGATTTAAGAGTCACTCTGCAATGAATGCCATTTGTAGAAATCACTGTTTCCACACTAAGGATTTTGGTCACTGGATGTCACCCAGCCAAACAAAGTCTCCCAAAAGAGACCCTCAAAGTTAATTTGAGAAAAGAGATTGATGCATCATTTTGTGTCTTCATCTGCAAGCAGCTGCGTGAAGTTTCTTGGAAGTCTCTGTGTCACCTGCCAGCAGTCAGAGTTGAAGCTGGAATTCTTTGGACAGTTAATGAAGTACAATATGCTACGAACACTCTTGGGGAAGAGTGCAATCAAAGGAAATTTCCATGGACTGCTTCACCAGTACATTTAGAGGGGAAAAAAAATTATCAGGGAAAATACTCAAATTTCTAAATGTCCACTACAATTAAAATCTGTAGAAAACAGTCCTAATTTGATTTGAAGGCAACTGCAAAATTCCAGCTGGCAAGATTTTTTTTTTTTTAATTGGAAAATCACATAGCCACTCCTGGCAATGATTGCTAATAATTATGTTTATACAGCTTCCCTGAATAAGTGCTCCAAGACTAGGTCTGCAGACATTACATTATCTTTGTTTAGCTTGTGCTTCCCTCAAGAGCCTTTGTCTGAGCCTTCCTTCCTTTTTAATTTCAGCTCTCCAGCTCCTCACCCAAACGTGTATGTGCTAGAGGTACTCCAAACTCTCACTGCTACTGTTTACTTTGTAATCCTGACCTTAATATCTGTCATAAAGTTCACACTTCATAGCCCACATTGAGGAAGCATATTAACCTTCACTTCTTGGAGCAGAGAACAATAAATTGTGGGTTTATGGCTTTTCTGCAGTGTTTGGATATTTGCTGTGTGCAGAAGCAGATGGAAGGAGCCTTTGGAGGATAAGTCAGCGCAGCAATGGGTTTGTGGTGAGAATTTGCCAGCTGCAGTGAGAATTGCTGTTATTACCAGGAGCTGCTGCTGACCTTCCCAGCACAACCAAAGGCTGGCAAAAGGCAGAGAGGAGTTTGCATCAGGGTGGCTCAAATCAGCTGAGGACAACAAATCAGGGCAACTGCACAAAGGGCAGGAAAGGAACAGTGACAAATGGGGGGGAAAGAGAGCAAGGACTGGCAAAAATGCAAGTTTACTGTGTGAGCCTACTTGGAGAGCAAGAGTGCTGGGAGGAAAATCAGATCTGGAGGAGCAGCACAGTGCCTCAGTGCTCCTCCCCAAATCCCCACTGTTTGAACCATCATTTCTATTCACAGACCCTTCCCTGCCTTGTGCAAGTGTTTCTCAGCTGCTCCCAGGTTATAAAGCAGGCACTCTGTTGTTTTATGTACCGCTGAAATGTGTTTATCTGGAGATTAAATAGACAACTTCATGTATTTCCTGACCTTGGTGGAGAGAAAGAAAGCAGTGAAGTCACCCCTCACGAGCAAAGATAAATGCAGAGCCTGCTGCTGCTGCCATGCAGAGTATCCAGCCCTAATTATGTGATAAGTGCATGGACTCCGTGTTGAACATATTCTGCAAAAGTTCTTGAACAAAGTGCTTACACTGGTGATGCAGATAGCTTGCTGAAAGCCACATGAATACAGATGATTATGCACACAGTGTGAATCTGGATGAGTACAGGTCTTCCAAACAATATTATTTCATTGGCTTGGTTTTGTTTTGGTTTGGTTTTTTGGTTTTTTTTTTTTGCTGAAGAGCTCTCTGTTTCAGTCGATGCACAGAATAATCACATTTGTTTTCCTTTCTCTGAAGTTGTTCTACTCTTGAAATGCTGCAGCGGAGTATTTGCTGTTAAGGTCATTGGTAATTCAATCCTGAGTGGTGCTGAGCATTTCTCATCACATGAGAATCCTCAAGCCAGCTAATTCTGATGAAAACTGACACACAATATTCAAGAAGACGTTAAAAAAAATAACAAAAAGGGTAATTTCATTATCCAGATAGCCAGACTGTTTAAATAAGCCTTCCAGATGTCCTTAGTTTGGTAGCACCACAACGCAACTCAGAAATATTAATAAACCTTCTTCTTGATCATGGGCATTCTTCCAGGTTATTTGACAGTGTTTAGAAGAGAGGCAGACATTTGGAATAATTGCACTGAGAATCAAAGCAATCTCTGCTCCTAAACCCAGTTTTCTGAACTCCAGTGGGCACTAGATGTCTTTACAGCTACTTTATTAAGTCCAATAATATTTTAAAAATTATTCTTGACATCTAAAATGATTTAAGGAAAAAAAAGAGGGGTTATCTATATGCCTGTTACTTAGATTTTTTAGGTTCCTAAACTATTTATGTGATTTTGAAATCTGTTCTATAAGTCATTACAGCTCAGAAAACTCTGGATGCCTTGAACTGTGCCATGGGTGAGACCAATCATTAACCATGAAGAAATGGTGCAGTCACTAAAACTTTCAATTTCATTTTTGCAGTGACAACAGAATGCTCACAGTCTTCATTTAGAAAATAAAATATTTTCTGGTTTGTTTCCTTTCCTAAATTCTGCCTCTCACACATGAAAAATGTACCAGGTAACATCTTTCATTTGCTTTCGAGGAGACTTTTGGGCACTTGGAGTTATGTCAAGTGTGTTAGTGAACTCCTGCAGGAAGATGAAGTGGAAATAAAGCTGAGTGAAAAGGTCAGTGCAAATATTTATCTGGTGGAGAGGTTTCTGAAGGTTAAGATATGCTCCAGGAGCCTTTCTAGCTGTACTTAGAGCTCTAGAAAAAACAAGGGTGGCCAAAGAGCTGCTGGTGGTGATCCCCAGCCATCCTGGAGCTGCTCTTTGTGCCAGACTTTCCTGACAGCTGCAGGGGCTTTGCCCTGCTCTGTTGAGTTTCTGCATGAATTCTGATTTCTCTGCATGTGAATTGTCTCACAGCCCAAAACTGGGAGCCAAATGGAAATTCCAATATGCATTCTGTGATTTTGCTGTAATGGTTTTATCCATCCCACAAAACTCTTTCTCCTGACTAATCAGCGCTGGGGGAGTTTGATCCAATTTGAACAGGCTGCTGGAGTTTTAGATTGGTTCCCATCACTTCTGGGCCATCATGAAACTCTGATTCTTAACTATCAGCCTGGCAGCTCCTGCTGCTGGTTCTGTCTCTGTTCAGCCTGCTTGGCACTGAGATTTCCATCCCTGCAGGGAATGGGAGAGGGCTGCAGCCCTGCCCTGGCTCCCCAGCTGGGTTTCAGTCACAGGACAGCACTGCTTTGGCTCTATTTGCCTCTGGTTCTCACTAGAAATCTCTCCCAGCCAGATGTAAAGGTCTGAGGGAGGGGTTGGAAGGGGAATCATCCACCATGAGCATGATTGTGTCTAAAAGTGTGGTCCAGCTCACTGGAAGTCCTGAACAGAAAGGAACAAAATTAATTTTGAGTCTCAAAGGGCAAAATTTTCACTGCAAGACAAGGTAAGAAGGACTCAGCCCACCGAAGGAGAGGTGGGATTGATAGTGTAGGGTTAAAAATGTTTCTAAAATCATGAGGATTGTATACAACAGATTCAGGGGTGGAAAGAAAGGTTGGGTCTGGTAGGCTGGGAAAGGGAACCAGGCCTGGGAACGAATGTTGAGCTTTGTCTTTATTGAATAGTGTGAAACTGCACCTGTGGAATCATCATGTGATAAATAATGTGATTGTTAAATGTAATAATTGTTTGGTAAATTGAATATATTATTGTTTGATCATAATAAGAATCATGAGAAGCGATGTAATCATAACAAGAATCATGAGAAAGGATATTTGGGGATCTGATAAAAATCACAAGAATCCCTGCTTGGATAAGATCAATGTATACAACAGAACAATATGGGTTTAATAATTATTATTTATTTACATAACAAAAGGGTATAAAAACCTGTCCCTCTGGAATCCATGTCAAGTCAGATTTGGGTTTGTACCCCTGATTCCCAGAGCTCTGCAATAAAATAATCTACAGATAATCATCCTGTGACTGAGTGTTTCTACACAGATTCACAAGATTGGTTGGGTTTAAACATGCAAAGTCAATGAGCAGAGCTGCTCTGTGTTGCCAGGGTCTGTTTGCCACAGACAATAAAAGTATTGTGTCCAAGAGAGACATTTTTGTATAAGAAATATGGAAAAGCGATCCAGGAGGAACCTTAAAATTGCTTTGAGCTCCATATTTGTTCCCCGGTACAGTTTAGCCAATAGCAAGAATTAAGACAGGGACTCTCAAAAGCTTCAAGCCCATTTCTCCACAGTCTGAGCTGCAAAATAAATCTCTGCAGATGGTGCTCTGCCAGTCTCACATTCTGTGTGAGCCAGAGCAGACAGAGGTGCAGATTGTCCTCCAGGGGCTGCTTCACCCAGTGGGAAGCACAGCTGAGCCAGGACAGCACTGCAAGTCATCATAAATCATGGAGACAAGAACCCAGCCACTCACAGGTCTCTACAGGAACTGATGAATCATTTATTAAAGCTCCCATTAGTCATTTATTACTCCTTTATAAACCATTTATCAGCTGGTATTCAAAATGGGAGCAAATCATATTTTTCACATAAGAATCCCAGCTCTAGTGTATCTCAAGTCTCACTGTAGTGGTGTTTTGTCAAATTACACAAATTTCATTCTGTTCACAGAAGGCAAAATCTTTATTTTACTGGGAAATTCTTTTCTAAGAACATATATATTAAAGAAAAGTGATACCAGGAAAAATATTTTCCCTAATCTTGTTCTCCCTGGTGTGACAGAATTATTTCTGCTGATACATATTTCTTTGTCCCAGAAATGGATGGAATTGAAGGTGAGGCTGGAAGAGGCAGAAAGAGGAATTGTGTGAGGAGTGGCTGTTCCCTGGCCAAATGAAGCCTCTGTTATGTGCCAGTGAGAGCACTGTGACAAATCCCACTTTTCCAGTTTGCCTGGGGATGGGCTGCAATCCCAAATCTGTGGCAGAGGGGAAATGTGGGGACTGGGGGCACTGCAGAAAAAACATCCCCTTCATTCCTTCATTCCTCTCTCAAGTGCCTGGCAGGATTTACCAAGGAAAGACAATATATCTGATATTTAGGGAAAATAGCACACTAAAGAGCAGCAATGGATGTTTTAAAAATTCAGGGCAGAAGATAAAGGCAAACAGAGTCTCGTTTTTGGAATCTTGTTTTTGAGCACACACTCTGAGGCAGGAATGGAATAAGTAGGATTCATTGGACTGTTCTTGTGGAGAAGAAGAAAAGACAGAAAGGGGTCATGTCCATATCTTTCTTGTGTTAAAACTCATTTTTTCCTTCTCCTAGGTCTTAGGCAGTATCTGGGCAGAGCCAGGCCTCCAGGAACAGATAGAAGAGGAGAATTTGCCAGCTCCAGCAGATGCTGCACTGTTAATTTTTCATCACCCCACAGCCACAGTGACACCAACTCTGGAATAAAATCCTTTTTTTTTTGCAGGATACAACACTGCAGCGATCTGTCAGCCACTCTTACAGTGACACAAGAAAAGAATTCTCATTTTTGTGAATGTTCTAGGTAGGAAATCAATGCTCAGCACCATTAGTGTTCACCCAGTCCAGCTCATTCCCACCCACATGGAATATCCTGCAGGATGCAAACCAGGTACCAGCTTTTCCAGAACAATCTGTGCCTGCTCCTTGCTTTGCTTCATTCCTTATTTTCACATAAGCAACCCCTTGATGCTGAACAAAATTTGAGCCTAAGGCCTTTCCCTGCTGGAAACTCCAAAATCCTTTGTGACACAAAATAATAATAATTCACAAAATTAATTTTAGAACTTTTTCCCATTATAGAAATAAGGTTGTAAATTTTACAAAGAGGCCACTAACTTTGCAAGTATCTCCATTTTCAGTCTCTGCAATTTCAATCTGGCACAATATCCCAGCCACTGTGACCTTTTAAAAGGCAGACCTTGCTACCTCACCTGGGATTTTTGGAGGCACTTTTAAAATATTGCTCTATTTGGCGTTAAAGATGAAATTATTAAAACCCCTGGAGGGAGCAGGGCACTGTTTGCACACCTGAATGGATTTTTACACTGCTCAGAGCCCGTTATTAGCAGGAAGTGTAGATGTGAGACAGAACAAGACAGATATTTTGGCAGAGTGTGGAGTGACAGGGCAGTAAGCAAATAATGAACTGGGCTGAATCCCACGAAGCAAAACCTCATTTATTGAGCCATCAAAGCCTCCAGGGCTCCAGCTCTTCCTCTGCAGGTAATAAAGGAATTGCTCTGCTGGATCACAGCCAGGCTGCTCAGCTGACACTCCATGGATGAACTTTTCCTGCCCCACACTGGCCCAGGAGTGGGGAGCAGGGAGGGTAAAAGGGGAGGTGGAAGAACAGAATTATTGGACAAGCACTCCCTCTTCCAGGAGAGGGACTTTCCACAAGATCAGGACAAGAGGAGATGGACTTTAGCTGAAGAAATGTGGTTTTAAATTGGATATTTGAAAGAAATTCCTCCCTGTGAGGAACAGGGTGCTCAGAGAAACTGTGGCTGCCCCATCCCTGGAAGTGTCCAAGGCCAGGTAATTAAATAAATAAAAGAAGCTGCACTCTGGAATCAAAGCTTGAGATCTACTGAATTTGAGCTTTCTCTTTCAGAAGCTACCTGGGAAAATATTACCTTCTTCTTGCAGCTCTTATTCTAATGAATAATATTGCAGCCTGTATTTAAATGCAACAACTAAGTACTTTCAGCAGAAAACCAAATAAAGTGGCATTTAATTAACTGATAGACACTTCCCTCCTCTCACACCACTTATTTTAAATACAGAACGTGCTCCTGAAGGGGGTTGGCACCACACATTAAAGGCTGATTTTTCCTGCCTTCTTCATGGAACAGGCATATCACTTAGCAAGGCAGAGGGAAGAGTTCTGAGGTCATTAGCATCTCTAAATAGTGAAAGGTTCAAACCCACATTAAACCATTAAAAAGGAAAAGAGATGCCGCTATGGAAAAGAAAAAACGTGCAAGAAAAATATCTAAGAGCAGATTTTTCAAAGAAAACAAGACAATGCTGTCTCTTCCCACCTATTTAATTTCCATGCTAAAACCCCCAAAATTTCCAGGATGTAAAGTGTCTTTTACTATCCCTGACAGAACTGGACTTATGGATATTTCTGAATTTCTGCAGAAATTGATATCAACAATACATCTGTGGCTAAGCAGGCACATGAATTTTTGTGTCCAAATTGCCAAATTATTAAGTCAAACATTTATAATTGTGGAAAAACTTCTTCAAAAGAATTAAATCTAGAAATATTTCTTCCAGAGAAGAATTCTCCAACTTTGGAAATTCAAGTAGGTGGGACCCTGACTGACAAGAATTGCTATTAATATTGATTAATCCAATAAATTCTTATCTTTAAATACACCAAGCTGTCCTTGTACATTGTTATTTTCCAAAGGGTTTAAAAAAATACAGCAATTCAAAGATATTTTAAGTATTGGTTGTCAGGAAACAGCTTTCAGAGCATTAAAAGGCTGATCTAAAAGGGAATTAATAGTTTGATCATAGTCACTTAATTGTCACCTCTGTACTTGAAAGGTTTGGATCAGTGTCTCCATGATAATTTTCAGGTGACTGAAACATCATTGCCAAAGCATTTTACTGATGCAATTATATATATTTCCTTGGCAAAATTGTCATTGTTTCTACTTTGTTCTT
>PYHW01010768.1:2591301-2602103 GCA_013186435.1 Turdus rufiventris | reverse complement strand
GTGAAATTACTGTAATTATTCAAGTAAAACAATAGCAATTTATTTCAATATAATCCATTGCCCAATTGCTAATATTAGGCCAGGAAACAAATTTTTTAAAGGTAAAAATATAATTCAGGTTAAATAAAGAAACTTCTACAGCAACAGGTTTCCTTTTTCTTCTTCCACAATTATCTTAAAATCAGGATCCTCAGGCTTACTTCTCATATTTTGGGATTTTTCCTTATAAGGAAAAATTTTATAGCAAAATCCAACCTGGCTGTTGTTAGGTGAAACTTTGAAAATTCTCTCATTCCCTCCAGATACCAAAAACCAGACTCCTGGGAAATGCAGGGGATGGAAGAGAGCGGTGTGGGCAGGGCAGGAGTCTGGTTGGTGCAGGCAGGGAATTCCCTGCCCTTGGTTTTGGGGTTTGTCAGAACTTCCCAGCACCCTTCAGCTGAGTTCCATTTACAGCAAAAAAATCCTTTCCTGGAAAACTCCACCTGGAGGTTAAATTTGAAGCTTTTAGGACTGAGGTTTTAATAACAGAACCCCAAACTCTGACTGGCTCATAGCCTTAAGCCAGTTTGGCTATTTCCCCCCACAAGAGCAAAAGGAGAAAGTAACCACCAGCAGATTTATTTTATGGGTTTGCACCCTGCTAGCCAATCCCTACATGACACAATTTTTTTACCTTGCGGTTGCACTGTGGTTTGGAACTGATGCACACACGTTTATTAACGTGAATAAAAGAAAAGAGCAGCTCCAGGAAAGTCTGTCACACTGAGCTAAAACATTCTGTACGTGTCTGCTTTCCTCAAAGAACATCTTTCTGTTTAGAAAGCAGCTAATCACCATTACTTGCACTGTTTTGTAGAGAACAGATGGGCAGCTCTTACCTCCTTCTTGGTGAATTCTGGTGCGTGGTCATTTTTGTCATCAATAAGAATGGTGGCAGTGGCTGTGCCTGTCAGTCCCACATCCATCCCACCCATGTCCTTGGCTTCTATAACCAGCTCATACTTCGGGCTTTCCATAGTCTGAGAAAAACAAAGAACAAAAAACAGAAAAGGAAAGGTTAAGGAAAAAAAAAACCACAGAGATAACATGCTATTTTAAATTCATATTAAAATCATAAATCAAAAAAAGAATCCCAAAACTTCATTTAGCCTAATAAAACATAGGAGAGAACAGATCTGTTATCACAGTTTTACTGAAACATGAGCACAGCTTTCTCTCAGATCAGCTGCTACCCTGCAAACCTCATTTGCAATCCAGCATGAAGGTGAATATTGGTAAACAGTACATAATTTATCCTGTTATTTAGGAAGATTAGGAAAGAGGTAAGAAATTAAAATATACTTGCTCTTTAAGAGTAAGCTCTACCTTCAGTGCACCAATATTTAGCAGCTTGCTTCATCAGTGTTATGATGTACATAATTAAATACTAATGTCACAATCTACATATAAATTCACTTTATTAAATCCCATCCATTCTGAGTATTAGCATTTAGACTGGTAATCTAAGTTTGCTCCACAGCAAGAAACAAAAAAGCAGTTTCCAAAAAGGGGAGAGACTTCCAGTTATTGCCCAAAGCAAATGTGCAGAGTGACATTAATGGTTTATATTGCTGATATCTGATTGCCATGTCCAGGCTCTTATCTGGCTGCCCCTGACTGCAGAAGCAGGCAGCACAGCAAAACCCAACTGAATTTCCTCTCATAAAACACAGCCTGAGTCTGGTAAAAACCCATTTGTGGTCAGTTCTGCAATGGGAATGCCAGCCTTTGGAATCCCCATCTCTGCCCTCAGGGATGGAGGCAGAGACGTGTTTGAAATCTGCACAGGGCTCAATAGCTCTGCCAAAGGGAGCTGCTCCTGCAGCAGAACCTGCTCCTGTGGGGCTCCCAGGGAATTCTGTCAAGGATTTCTCTGGGAACTTCATTGCAGTGAGTTCTGTGTGCCCAAAGGCCACTGAGCAGCCTCAGCACGGGACACAGAGAGGGCAGTGCTGCTCTCTGAAGCCACACAGCGAGAACATTGCATCACCCAGGAAGGTTCGTCCAAACCCTCCTGCAAAATAAATAAAAATAAATCTGGATCCCAGGGGAAAGCTGCAACCAAGCCACTGCTTTTGGAACCTCTTGGAACTGGGTCTGCAAGCTCTCAATTCCCAGCTTTTCCCTCACCCCTGGCCTTTACCCAGCACTTTTCCAGGGAATTGGCAGCAGGGACACAGCCCAGCACAGCAACCTCTTGGCTCACCCAGTTCTGTAGCCAAGGGATTTGGAAGCTTTTCCCAAAAAGAGAATTTTGCATTATATGTTCTCCTGGGCACATCCCACCATCTCTTGTTTTGGAGAGCATGTGAGAAGGAGATCCCAGTTCTCAGTACATAGATTTTGAAGCATTTTCAGCCCAAGAGAGAAGCAACCACCTCAGTTACTCATCAGATCAGCTATTATGAAACAATATATTTACATGTAAAGTCAACAACTCAAGCCAGAAGATGAATTTTGTTCTAAAAACAGATGGACTGCTAAGAAATCAGATGCCACTGCCACACAGGGAATCCTAAGAAATCTATTTCCTGAAGTCTTACATTATTCCATGAAATTCATCTCAGAAGGTGGCAAACCAAGAACAGAGATTTGATTTATAACATCATAAAAAAAATACGCAAAGAAGTATTACTGACATGTCTGCAGCACAAACTCACGCCATGGAGGGGAACTAAATCCACAGTTTTCATATATTTGTTTTGTAAAGTGTATTAAAACCTGAATGAGACTTCTGTCCCCTCCCCTAGCTGAAACTTTTTCATTATTTAGATTAGAAAGTCATTATTATTGTATGGAAAATGTGCAAAGCCATTTATCACTTCATGTTTACAAGCCTCCTTGCTCAGAAAGAAGCCCATTTTTATTCACAAATTGGCCTTTTTTCCTTTGAAAACCATCCCATTTTCTATTGAAAGCAAGCCCATTTATGCCAGAAATTGCATCTACTGCAGCAGAAATGTCTGTGACAGGAGTCCAATGTTTAAGCTCGCGCAAAATGTGAAAAACATTGAATTTTGAGTGGTATTTCATATAATTATGAATACTTCACACTTCCCTGCTATGCAGCACTTCCTACAGCTCGTTGTGACACCAAATATTTGCTTTGCTGGAGGAAGCAGCTGCTAACAGATGCAAACCCTGAGCAGAGGCTTGTTGCCATCAGAGGCTCTCTCTGCATTCTCTTGTAAAGGACCTCTCAGAATCCTCCTGCTCCCAGCCCAGCTGAGGCAGGCAGCAGCAGGGATTGTTTGGAGCAGTGGGATTTACCAAAAATGGGATTTCTGCAGGCAGAGCAGGGCTCCCTGTGCTCCCAGCATCCCCATCCTGCAGGGATGCTGCTGTGCTGGGGGGTCAGGGCTGCTCTGGAAGATCTCGTGGCACGTCCTCAACATTTCCCTCTTCTCACAAATCAGACCTTTGACCTCCGTGTGTTCTTCCTCCTTTTTCTTCTACCTTGTGAGGAATAAGTGCTGCTGGAAGGAGGCAGTGGAGGAGAACATCCTTCCTTCCCTATCCCTGCTCAGATGCAGGTGAGCAATAAATCCAGCACCCAAAATTTGCATCATTTTGGGACTCCACAGAGACTCAGACATGTCCCACCAAGTCACTGCCTGTCACTAAACCCAGGGCTGCTCCTAAGTGACCTAAGCAGAGCCTTGCACAAGCAATCCAATCAATACCACTTGTTTAGTGAGATATTAGCAACAGAAACAAGCCCCAGCTCTCAACAAGTGGGATCTGCAGCTCCAAAGGGTAATGGATTATTTTAATAAATGAACATCAGCTCTCTGCTGGTGTGGCTTGCTATTTATCTGCTGTGACTTTGTGGAGTGTGACACTGTTGAGAGGGTTTGTATAATTACAGCAGGAGAACCATTCCTTTGCCCATAAATTTTCCCTTTAGTCATTCAGCCACAGCAGGGGTGATGCTGCCAAGGAGGTGAGCTGTGTCCTCAGTGCTTTCCTCAAAAAGTCCCTCCCTGCCACCCCCACTAGAGTCAACATTGCCATCAGATCCCTGTCCCCTGCTACCCTGACTGAGCTGGCTCAGCACCCCAGAGCAGGGAGAGGCAGCAGTGACACTTTTTTCAGAGTTCAGCTTCATGACAAAGCCGCAGGAGCTCATCACAGCCCAGGGAAACGAGCAGAGTGCAGGCACTCACAGGGGAATGAACCGAGGGAGAGCTTTTGGGGAAGGCTGAATGAAACCAGATGATGATGATGATGATGATGGCTTTCTGCTGGGTTTTAATCTTTCATTATTACAGATACAATAAAAAGCTATTAGTGAGTGAAGCAAGCCCTGGCTGTCAGTATTTCACACCAGCAGTAGGAACAGTCCAAGCCTTGCTCTGGGCTGTCCAAATTCAGCTGGAATTGGCAGCACCATCAGTGCAATACTCAAAATGTAAGGTGGGAACCAGTGGAACTAAGGGGTGATTGCAGGGAAGGCTCAGGGCCCTTGGGGCTGTGATTCCTGCAGCAGCACCCAGGGTTCTGCCAGCAGCAGGACTCCAATCACTTTCCCCAGGAAACCCCAGTCCAATATTCCTCCCCTGCAAGACACCCATGGATTGCTTATTTTGGACAGGAGGCACTCAGTACCACAGCACCAAACCTTCCTTTAGTGCTTCAGTCCTCATCCAAAAAAAAAAAATATTGAGGAGAATATAAATCCCCAAATTGTCAGAAAGTTGGTGAAATTAAACCAAAGCAAACAATGCACAGAATGTTCAAAATCCTTACAAGGGTTTTAAGGATCCTTTCAGCACTAATTATCAATAGAAAATTTTCTGACTATTCTGTGGATATTTGTATTTCTGTAATGATGCAACAGTGCCTCGACTCTTCTGTTGATAATTCTGTTTATAAACTATGTATTTATGCATAATTCTGTATCAGGAGTGTGCTGCCATATCGTGTTTGGTACTAATGACTTTATAATATAATGCTAACCAGAAAGAAAAATTATTCGGATTGAAATAATTTCAGTTGGTGCTAAATAAATGCTTGTGTTCATTTAAGATGATAATTGCATACTGAATATGTCCTATTAAGATATAATCAATGTTCTTGTTGAGTAACAATATCAACATTGAATCTAACATTATCTGAGTATGCTTGTCAGGATTTTGACAAATGTAAAATTAAAAAAAAAAATGAAGCAAAGTGACTATTAGCAGTTCTAACAGACATAATGCTTTGATAATTATAATATCAGCATTTATTTTAAATGCCAGTTTCTGCTGCTTAAAGAGGGCGACATACACAGAGGCTTTGCATTTAGAGTTTGAATTACAGTTTGATGAATAGAAAACCCAAACTATTCTGTAACATAAATCCTCTTTAGCTCACCAATTTCCAATTTTTTCATATCATAAGGGGAGGTCTACAGTTAATCACTGTAATAATGTACTTCTGTTATGAAGAAAATCAATATCTATTTACCACCCGTGGGAGACGTGGAGTCCATGGGTATATCTGGAAGCAAAAGGAAGACTAAATTTTCTCCTTCAGCAGTAGCCATTAAAAAACGAAAGAAGTTACTCCAAAGTGTTTGAACCAAATTTGTTTCCTGGCCAGAGTTATTTGTTTTCCATCATGATGAAATCTGTGAATATTTAATATATAGGATGTAAAGAATCAAGGCTTGAATTCCTCATAGCCCTCACATTTATTTTAAATTACACATAAATTTGCACATTTAATTCTTCATAATGCTGGCCTAACCATAGGGCTTGTGTTCATGGATGAGTTTGTTATGTTTTACATGGAAATACAGGAATTTTACTTTCAACACTCTGTGTAAAATTATAAGTTTTGACTGAGGTACAAATTAGGATTTGGATATTGAATTAATGTCACTTTGTAGAAGCCTGTACACATGTGCATCTTGGCAGTTATATCTTTATTTTAATATAAATATTAATATAAATATTAAAACCACTTAAGGGAGTTTCCTTACATGGATGATGATATTCATAAGAATTTCTCCTCAGGCAGAGATCACCAACATTTAGGACAGAGCAATGGCTAAAGCTTGGGTTTAGTCTGAGCTGTTTCCCCTTAAATCATTATTGTTTGTTAGGCTACTATAAAAAGTAATCCCAGGGAAGAGGGTAAGTATTCAGTATTTTGAAAAAAAACCTTAACTGTTTTAAAAGACACAAGACCACCGAAGTTGGTGCCCCCACACTGCTTTTTACCAGGCACAGATATTTCCCTTCATAACAGAGGGATGTTGATCTGCAACAGCCACTCACTAGATGCTCATGGTTTGGGGAAAATATAATTTTCCATGTCAGCTGTGCTAGAAGTATAAAGTACTATAATAATTTTTAATAGCTTTGGAGAATAAGAATCACAAAGTTCCAAGGAAAATACTCGCTGTCAAATATACTGAAATCACCCTTTTCTTTTGAAAACTCAAGCTATGTTTCAGCTTTCCTCCTGGATCAATGTACGTAATTTCTTTTTTTTTTCCCTTTTTCAGGCAAAAAGTTCAGTTGATCCTCATAATTAAACAGTGCTGCAGAAATCTCTCACTCCAGTGTGAAAGCATCAATTATTATGTAACTTCTTGTGCTGATTTTAGACCACTTAATCACACTGAGAGGTGCCAGGAATACAAAGGCAGCACTCCTTTCACCAAACCCTCTGTTGGCTGGAGTGAGGGTCTGCTCCCCAGGAATGGGCTTGAGAAGATAAAAAACAACTCCACTATGGTCTGTGAACAAACTCTGATGTGTGCAAACATTCTCTGTGGGTGGTGTCACTGCCTGTCCCCTTCCAGGGGCTGGAAACAGCACACACAGCTGTCCTTGCTGGGACAGAGCTCCTCTGGGCTCAAAACCATGGGAATTCCAGAGCTCAGAATCCGTGTGAGTTCCAGAGCTCAGAATCCATGGGAATTCCAGAGCTGAGAAACCATGGGAGTTCCAGAGCTCAGAATTCATGTCAGCTCCCAAGCTCAGAATTCATGGGAATTCCAGAGCTCAGAAGTCATGAAAATTCCAGAGCTCACAATCCATGACAATTCCTAAGTGCAAAATTAATGGGAATTCCAGAGCTCAGAAGTTGTGAAAATTCCAGAGCTCACAATCCATGACAATTCCTAAGTGCAAAATTAATGGGAATTCCAGAGCTCAAAATTCACGGTAATTCCAGAGCTCACAATTCATAGGAATTCCATGAATCCACAATCCACAGCAATTCCAGAGCTCATAATTCAGGACTATCCAGAGCTCACAATCCATGACCAACCCATGCCATTCCAGCCTGCTGGAGCTCCCCTGCCCTTCCTGCAGCCACAAGATTCTTTTGGGAGAGGAACCATGGAAATCATGGCACAACTTCCCGTGTCCTGCATCAGAATCTCCCCTTTCCCAGAGCCTCCAGCCTTCCCTGCACATGGAGCACTGAATATTCTGCCTCAAATGGTACCTGGCACTACTCCTATTCCTTAGAGACTCTCAACCTACCACTTTGTACTCCAATTTTTGGTGCTGGATAGAAAACACTCTACATCATCCACATTAATTAACTGTACCCCAAAGAAACCCCAGGGATGGACTAGGTTACATTATGTCCCTGGTGCTTAACATTTTCCAAAGCTTCATACTGAACACTGCAACAGTGCTAGAAAGCAAAAAAAATTCCAAGGGATTTTCCATTAAAGGCAGAATATACAGCTGGAGACACTGAGCATCTGACTGACAAGTGTAGGAGGCACCATTCTCGCCTGTCCTGATTATTACACTTCTAAAAAAGTATTACAGCTACTACACAAAATGCCAAGTCATGCCTAATTACATTTACAAAGGTATCTATTTGGACAGAGCATATGAAAAGAACTGTGTCTCAGAATAAATAAAAGTCGGCATCAGGACACCTGGCTGGATTAGGGAAGGGAAGAAGTAGATCAACATTTTCAACAGGACTTTCATTCTGGTTGTCTCCACCAGCAAAATCTCAAGGGAGCTGTCAGGAACACTCAAGATAAGAATTCCCTTCTGTATTACAAATATTTACTTCAACAAAGCTTTTTTTATTCTTTTTTTTCCAAGTCGCTGTGTTGCTGTAATAAATGTTCATTTCAACAAATCAATATATTTCCATAAAAAGTGGTCTCCTGCAACACCCAATCAGCTCTGTTTGCAGTGTTAATTATATATTTCATTGTAACAGTCACAATTTGCAATTCAAATAATCCACAGGCCAAAAGGTATTTGCTGAAAAAAATGGTCAAATAATTTTCAGCTATTAACATATTAGAGTTGTACAATCTGTTTGCAGACAATTTGTGAGGAGAAAGGAGGGCAAAGTTGTCCTAATAAATTATTAGCTGCAAATTATCGAATCATTCCTAGTCTCTGCTGTAGGTAGGAATGAGTCCATTTAAATCCAAAAACATGAAAGGAGAGACAAGTTTCTCCTACGCAGTAACCTCAAATGGCTTTTAGTAGAGACAGTTTTTCAAATATCTCTATATAAAAATCCCAGTGCCAAGAGAATTCCCTGAGTGTGTGGAGGGTGTAAAGGTCAGATAAAATGGATCAGGACAGAGATGAGCAAAGGAGTTCTGCTGGAACTCTGAGAGGAGAACTCAGGAGCAACCCCAAAGCATTCAAGCCTGAAAAGATTCTCGGGCAAGAATAATCAGCACAGCTCCACCGATTTCAAATGAACTTCCCAGGTTTATTTACACTTTTATTAAGCTTTAACTTGCCCAGTGTGTGAATGAAAAGCTGGCAGGTTCCCATAGGTTTGTACTCAAAGCAAACCAGAACTCAGGGTGAGAGGCTGCTTCCAAAACACGGCACAAAAACACGGGAACCAAAGGTCCCAGAATACACACTTCAGAACAAAGTCCCCAAATTCCCAAAAAGAGGAGGATGGAGGTGATTCTTCCTGCCTTGTTGCAGGTGTAATCACATAAACTCTAGCGAAATCTGCAGCAGCTGCAGGAGGGTGCCTGTGTTTGTGCAGCACTGCCCTGGACACTGATGACAAGCCCAAGGCACGGACCCACAGGGAGGGGATCACCCCATGCTGTAAATATTTCCTACAGAAGGAACAGCTGATCAGCACTCCCCTTCCTTGCTGGGGACAAAATTACTTTCCCAGGAGTTGTGACCAGGAGTCAATGCCACTTCTCAGTGACATCAGTGACAAATCCAGACTGCACATGCATCCCCAGAGCAGGGCAGCCTCCAGTGAGCAAAGAAACAAAAGGATCAGAATCCAGCAGCTTTCCCCATGCTTGAGTTTGTTCCTCCTCGAGTCTGATTCAGGCTCAAGAAGCATTGAAGTGTTTCCTGCAAGCTTTGGAGGAGGATATTGAACAGCTCTGGAGTTTTATCTCCTTAAGGTGCCAAGAAGAAGAATGGAGCAAGGAAGAAGTAATGATTTTATGGCAAAGAAAGGCAGATTTAGATTGGATGTGAGGAAGAAATTCTTCCCTGTGAGGGTGGGGTGCCCAGAGCAGCTGCGGCTGCCCCTGGATCCCTGGAATGTCCAAGGCCAGGCTGGACAGGGCTCGGAGCAGCCAGGGACAGTGGAAGGTGTCCCTGCCAGGGCAGGGGTAGAAGAAGATGAGCTTTAAGTTCTCTTCCAACCCAAAATATTCTATGATTCTATGCAAACTTGGAGCACTCCAACTTAGTTATTTTCCATATTTTTATTGCCTTGCAAACCCAGGTCTGAACCAAGCAGCAAACCAGGGCACAGCTCAAATCCTGACACCACAGACCCCCATGCCCCCAAACTGCACTTCCTAGCACACAGCTCTGAAGAAATGTATTGCAGGAATCTGAGTGAAACCCAGTGCTGATTATTTTATGATCTATTGCCATCAAGCAATCCATCATCTCAGCAGAGCTGAATTTAGATTTATCAAGTTTATATTCCTGAGACCTGCCTGGATTCCAATGCAACACTTGCTCTAATCCACCTCATCATTCCAAGACAGCACAGACCCACACAGAGCTTTTCTTCAGCTTTTCACCAAACAGCAAATCCTGTTGGATGTTCAGCTGAGTCAAGATCATTGAAATGCCTCCAGCTGAGCAGAGCAATGCCAGGGAAACTGCTTGACCACGTACCCAGGCAGGTTTTGTGTACACTGCTGCTTCACTGCTCAGGACACGCCTTTGGAACTGAACCTTCCCATTGCCAACCTTTTCACTCTGCTTTGTATCACTAAGAGGGTGGCAACTGACTTTCTCCCAGCTGAAATTCAGCTGAAGGACGTGCCCTGGGCTTCACCTATTTCTTACAGCCCCAAAGGCTGTGACAACACAGGAATGTGACAGTCACAAGATGTCTTGGGTGGCAACACAGGATGTGACCAAAAGTATGGATTCTATCTCCATCTGTTAAACCAGCTGGGGCAGGGATCCTTATCTCTGTGGGAGATATTCTGTTAAAAACAAGGTGGGGCAGTGTTCTTTATCTCAGTGGGAGATATCTCCTGTTAATGGGACATGTGTAAAACCAGGTGGGGCAGTGTTCTTTATCTTTCCCACAACCCATCCTCCCTCCAGGAGTTATCTCCTGTTAATGGCGATTGAGTCCCACTGCATGACTGATAAAATTGCATCATCCCACTGGGAGATGCTCCACCCAGCGGGAGGAACCAAGCCTTTCCTGCAAAGATAAAACTGAGATTTGGAACCCCAAAGCAGCCTTTTCCCACTGGATTCCAGAGGAAAACTGGACCTTTCCACACGATCACTGGACCTTTGGAAGAAAACTGC
>PYHW01010768.1:2543486-2570319 GCA_013186435.1 Turdus rufiventris | reverse complement strand
CTGCCTTTCTCAGCAGACACCTGTCCTCCAAACCAGGACAATTGGGAATGTAGCTGAGATCTCCTTCCAGAAACTGCACCTTTTTAGCATTGTCATCCTCAACCACCCAGGATTTATACTCCTGTGTGGTCTCTGTTTAGGGTTTTTTTGGTTTCCTCTCCTTCTTCTACCCCTATTCAAGGCCAAATGCCTGCAAATTTGTTATTTCCCACATTTCAGCTCAAGAACAGCAGCCCAGACTCATTTCTGGTGTTACCCACTCTACTCTCCTCATTGTTAATCTCAGTTCTTGGGGTTTAAAATCCTTCAGAAGCAGTAGCAAAGAGAAGCTGTGCTTTTTGTTGGGCTCAAACTCAGGAATGAGCTACTTCTCAAATCAAATTTTATAGTGTAGTTGTAATTAATGATGCCACAGTTATTCTAATTTTGCATAAAATTTTGCCTGTTGCAACTAAATACCCTTAAAATATACAGCAGAAGACACAAATATTACTAATGAAAGGAATATGCACAACATGAGCTCAAAACAACATTACAATGTTAATAAATTAAAATCAGTATCAATGAATAAGAAATAACATTCCTAGGTAAAAGTCAAATATTCAGATTCAGACACAGGGATGAGTTTAAAGCAAATTCCCATTGTCTAATATGAGGAAATGTGTGCTTCTTACTAACGACTGACTGCCTTTCACTTGGAATAATTTCATGCTGGGCCAGCACAGGGAATGGTCATGCAAGGAGGACAAGCAGCACTTTGTGAGCAGCATTTGTGGTTTTAGGTCATACAAGTTGCTCCAAATGCATTAATACAACTTCTAGACTGCTGTATTAGGGAGTAAAAAAATGAGATAACTCTATGTTCAGCATAAAATCTGTCTGGATTTTCATGCACTGTGAAACGTTTCAGATTTCATTCTTGCATTAAAATTTTTACTGGATTAATTTAACAACAGGTAGAAGATAGTCTGTAAAAGATGGTCTGTAAAGCCCCTGCATGGGACAGACACAGATTTTACTGAGCAGCTTACACTGAGGTTCCGTTGAAGTGACATTGAAAGTCAGACCCTCAGATAAGCTGGTTTTATACATTTCCTGAATGCCAGGAAATAAAACAAGTACCAGGAAATGAAACAAGTACCAGGAAATAAAACAAGTACCAGGAAATGAAACAAGTACCAGGAAGCAAAACAAGTGCTATGATCATGCTGTTGAAGGAGTAAAGTAGATTTTTGCTGTTCACAGGCTAGGTTTTTATTTCATTACCCTGCTGTAAATCCAATTTAAATGGTGCTAAAAGACTCCAAAGGCTTAAAAGTGCATGTGAAAACAAGAATTGTGTAAAGCATCCCCTAGATGGAGCAGGTTGGCAAGGGCCAGGCTTCAGCTCTGCTGCCACACTCAGCTTTTCAGAGCCTTCATAACCAAATTTTGATGAAGGACACTCGTTTTACACTCACTTTACAGTCCTTCAGCACATAACTGATCATGGTCAGTTCTGGTCACTCAGAAAAACCATCAGGACATTCCTGTGCTGAAAATGCCACACAGATCCTTCCTACACATCTGCAATCTTTCACTAAAATAAGCCCCACAGCAATCACCAATACTTTATTTTTTAAAAATATATTTTCTTAGCCCTGTAGAGCCCAGTACAGCTACCAGGGAGTGTGATGTCATCTCCCAAAGGCTCTTTACTACATCAAAAATCCAAGAGGAATGAAGGTTCAGAGACCCAGGTATCTCTTTTAGTTATTTCAAAGTTCTGAGGATAGAATATAAATTTTCCATGTCTACAGTACCTAGATCTACAGGGAAAAAATAATCATGGCTGTAAGGCAAGCAATTATATTTATTTGTCAATTATAAAATTAGATTTAGGGGTCGCTAGAGAATATAAATTCTGAATGCCCCATAAAGCTCTGCTAATAACTATAGACACTCACGATTTTGACCTTTCTATTATTTAGACTTTTATATGGCTTGATAAAAATTAATGATGCTTCACCCTTTAACTGAATTTCCCATGCTCAGGATGAATTCTGAAAATGATTTTGTCTGTGTTTTTTTCGTTGTGCAGACCAAAGCTGACAAGAAATCATACAGCCCACTTAAAATCAGGCCATGTAGGAAAGTTTTTGGAAGGTAAAGAAGTATCTGGGACAGACAAAGGATTCTCTATTTTCCCACAGTTGAATAAAATCCCTTCAATAAGCACACCCATCTGACATTTTCTAAGAAGAGAAGGTTTATATGAAAAGCCTCATGAGAATTTACAAGCCTGTAAAGTATTTCTGCCTCTTTTTTTAAATCTTAAAAAAAAAAAATACTATAAATGCAGCACACAATCTCAGATGGCAAAAGGAAGGATTAAAAATAGCAGCAGAGTATTTTAATGAAATGGGAACTGTTTCCCCCTCCTCGAGTCCAGGGAATGAGCATTTCTGACACCCTAATTAACAGAATGCAATCAGAAAAGCAGCGGTTCCCACAGGGTGGAATATTTACTTCTGTCTCATTTTCATTATTTTGTACAAATGGGGCAAAATTTTACTCAAAACAAGGATTTTGTGTTTTTTACCTAGTTGAGGGGTGTAAAAACAAACTTATCCACCAGCTTTAGAAATGCTCAAACCTTGAACTTTGGCAAAACTTTCAGTATCATTGGCTTCAGGGTGAGTTGCCTTGAAATATGTTTTACCTTAAGCCACTCTGAGGTGTTTTGCATATCAATGAATCCTAAAGATTTGGTAAATTGGAAGGAAATTCTCCTGTGTAACTGCTGTAGGAGCACACCTGAATTCCAGTATTTTCGACCCTCTAAACCACATTTACAGCAATCAGAAGGATTCCTTTTGTAAGTGACATGACTTTCTGAACCAGAGCAGCAAGGACGATGAGCAGAGTATATGTACAGCATAAATAAACATAATACAGCTGTGCAACTATAGAAAATAGGATCTCAAATAATAGGGATCACTACTATGGTGCATACAGTGTTTTAATTTAAATTCACTCAACTACACTGGCGCAGTTCTGGGAAAAATATTAACCCTGAGCCCAGGAAAAAAAAAAACCAAAAACAAACCAAAACCTTTTGACAGCCAAATTGCATCTCAAGCTAAGATTCAGAGTCCGAGACTGCAGCCCAAAATAAGAATTTCCCTGTGCTGAACAGGCTTTTTGTGTTTGTTCCAAAGAAAATGGCATTACTGCCTCCCATCTGAGAACATCTTCACCCACTCGAGCTGCTCTTCACAATGACTGAGGACACAGAATTGCTTATTAACGTGTGAGGGACTCACAGCACTGCAGATGTGGGGTCCCAAAGTGTTTTTACCTGGCTGTTTAAGACTGAAACACTGTGCAGTCTTGGCCTTTGTATATGTTGTTTGCGAAGAAATTGTGAATAAAGATATAGCAGCAGAAAAAGTTCTGTTCTCCCAGGACCTTGATCCATTTGATTGAATACTCTTTTCTCCTTAACAAACTTACACTTCCTTGACACAGTAAAGACTTAAAAGCCTTTAGCTGGTAGTAAAGTAAACCCATTTTATTAATGAAATCTGTCTTTAAAGCTGTGTTCTGTGTTTTTTTTCCAGGCAAACATTTTTGAGATCTTTTCTATTTCCTTATCTGCTAAGACAGGTGACAGGAACAGGTTGAGTGAGCTCCAGGCTGGGGAGTGGGGCAGCTGCAGATGAAACTTTTATTTGAACTTGTGAGAACCTCTCATTCTGCACATCAACAGCTGATTAACTGGAAATAGATTTCCCTGTGATTAAAGGGGATGTAATAAAGGGTATTGCTGTCTTCCTCCTTCTATTAGCTCATTTGAAATCCTTCATATCCTTTGTATTTGTAACACAGGTCTTTGAGGAACATTTTCATATAAATTATATTTTAAGAGTATTACTTCCCCTCCACTGGTACGTGGAATATTGATGTGATCATTCCACTGCCATTTCCTTTGCAGCTGAGATTAAGCCAAGGCAACTGGATCTGACATTCTGGCTGTCAGAAATGAGATTCCTGCATCTTCCTTCCACCAACCAGGTGGAAAACAGTCTAATTTCAAAGGTGTTGAGCAGCCCCACCTCTTAGCAGGACTTTTGAGTCCGTGACCCTGCTCATTCAAATGATTAAAAATGGACAAAACTATCCAATTTTACCCATCTGGATTGGAAATTCTGCGTCCAGCCTCTAATGCTCTGCATTCTATTTCCCATGGTCTCACCCAGGTCAGGTAAATATTCACTATATCCTTCAACTTTAATTTGGATTGGGTGAATTTCATCTTTGCTGGAAAAACAAGCACTACCAAGGGCTTTTCCTGTTCCAGAGATTTGTGGAGCTGCTGGAGAAATTTGCTTTTGGCTTCCTGGCAGGCTTGGACACACCTCCAGGAGTGATCAAACTACCAGCCCATGCTCACAACAACAAAAACCAAGGGAATACTCAATGCGAATAAATAAATTCAGTACATTTAACACACACACATGCCAAAAAAAAAGAAAAAAAATCAATAAAAGCGTGAAGGATTTTCAACCAGACTAATCTCCTCTCAGACCTTAAACTGTGAATGGCAAAGCAAATCTTTGCAGGGTGCTTTGGAACCAGAATCTCTTTGAGGATAAAGAAA
The DNA here is from genome assembly GCA_013186435.1 of Turdus rufiventris. NCBI lineage: Eukaryota > Metazoa > Chordata > Aves > Passeriformes > Turdidae > Turdus > Turdus rufiventris. Next base: position 2,565,677 of record PYHW01010768.1, on the reverse strand, counting down.
TAACCCTCAACATGCAGCAATATTCTCCCCAGCTCTGGATGGGGTCATCATTCAGCAAAGCACATGCCAGAAGGTTTCTGTCTGCACTGAACCTCTCATGGTGCACCACAGGTTTTTAGAAGCATGAAATATTATTTATCTGCTGGTTTTCTTTATGTGAGTCAAGCAAATTCTGATTTCAAGCACTGGTTTTACCAGATTTTTACTTTTCAGTGATATCACCATCAATTTTTTTGCTGGTTTGATGACCATGAAAGAAGGTACAGAAAGAAGTCCTTAATACAATATTTACATTAAAATTTATGCCTATACTTCAGAAAACCTTGCACCTTGATTGAGTTCAAGGGCTTGAACTGAACCAAAAGTATTTTTTAAGTGTCCATTTCAGGCAAGCAGATGTGAGTGAGAGTTGTGAATCTATGAACAAATCTGGAAACACGATTTTTGAGCTAACTGCCTGGAGCAATTTCTGCAGCAATTTTCCACAGTAGAGAAGGAGCTCAGATGACTCATAAACTCTAAAACAATGTGGTTGAAACCACATTTCAAACCCTTTCTTGTTTTCTATTCTTCTGCCGTGCTATATCTGTTGATTTGCATTTTTTCTGAAGGGCTCAATTTATATCTTGTAAAAGACTTCCAGAGTCTGATACTATCTAGAGAGATGGAGGGAAGTTGGTGCTAACTTTAAATAGCACCTTATTATGTGAACATCTGGATATTCAGAAATGAACTGTTCCTCACAAAAGTCATCAGGGCTCTTCAGAAATATCAGGAATGCTTTTCACCCGTTTCCTTTTCACAAACCACAGACACACCTCACACCTCTCAGAAGGATTTACAATCATAAAAGGTTTGGGTTAGAGGGGAGCTTCAGGATCATCTCATTCCATCCTGTGCCAGGGCAGGGACACCTTCCACTGTGCCAAACCCTGCCCAACCTGGCCTTGAAAAGCCACTAAATGTAGGAAATAAAAGATTTTGAACCCCAAAATTTATTTTTTTGTGACTGGGACACGGTTCATAAATGGCTTTTTTGGGTTTTTTTAGGGTTTTTTTTTGTTCAAGCACATACATTTTAGCTGTTGGCTCTTTTTCTGTTCTCCTCCAAATATACTCATGAGCATTCTTTTAGACAGGAATTTCTTTGTTTAATCTTTGCTAGAAATGATTCCTGGATATTTCCCTTCACCCAGTTGCATTCTGTTATCCATAAATACAATTCTTAGCCAAAATTCCCACTTAACAGATAATGTATTCGTGCTTCATGATCCTTAAAAAATTTCACTATCCTGGTTCTTCTCAGAGTCTTTTTCCCAGTTTTGCTCCAATGTATTCCAGAGTGAAAAGCTGAGGTATATTTTATTATTCCAGCAATACATTTGCAGCTGCTCAGTGTTTCTTTATTTTTCTTCTTTCTTTAACCTTTCTGATGTTGAAAACTTTTTAAAAATACATTATTTACTTGAATGCCTGTTGTTTCTTTATAAAGGAGAAACTCATCACTGAAAAGGTATTATTTATCAGACAAGGACTTTAGAAGAAAAAGGAAAACAGAACCAAGTGAGAAACCAGCTGAAAGATAAATAGTTCCAAACCAATATTTTTTTTTCTTTCTGCCATCATCCATCCAGTTATTACCTCAAGACATAAATTCCTGACATTCTGGCTACCCAGTGTTCTGTTGTCAAACACACAAGGATTAGCAGAAGAGTAAATCAGAGTTCCAGCAGCACAGCAGGCTCTGCTCCTCCCAAGGAGACAATTATCCACAGGAAAGGTTGCTTCCAGAGATGGATTACCCAGGAAAAGGTGGATGTGTGGAGAGGTCATTTGAGGTTTCCCCTACTGCAGGAAAGGGCTGAACAAAGAAATAAATCTTGGCAGTGCTTTCCTTGGGCAGCCTGTGCCAAAATCAGGATCTTGGGAAGGCAGAAATGGGTGGTTCTGCATTAGCCTGGCACCCTGATAAATTCTCACCAATAAAACATGGAGCAGGAACAGCAGCTGCTCTCCTTCATGCACATTTTACTAAAGACCAGTGGGTGCTGACAGCAGCAGGAGAAGCACTCGTGATTTTTTTACAAGGAGACAAAAGACAAAGCCATGGGTTCTGTCACTGGTCGAGTCTCTCTGCAGGTGAACTCTTGTCTTTAATCTGCTAAAGATGTTGTTATTCTTTCCTGCTCTGACAGAAGTTGATATTAGATAACAAAATCCACTCACCAGAAATAAATTCTTGAGATTTTCTGATGTACGCTGAGCTCAGAGCCGTAACGCAGAAATTTCTGGAATTATCTCCAACAGAATTGAAGTGACTGAGATTTTGAATACACATAATTGTACCTCTCCAGATGTTTGCACAATAGCTAAAATCCACCCAGCAGTACTGCAGAGAGGAAATGACCATGCAAAACCAAATTTGTTTGGGCTCTTTTTAGTTCCAGCCCTTCCTGTGCTGTTTTTTGTTTTTTGGTTTTTTGGTTTTTTTTGTTTTCAGTAGTTGATGAATGCGGTCACCCCTCGTGTCTGCAAGGAGGGGGAAACTTTTCCCACCATGGAGAGTTTTTGAGCACAGATTGTGGTGGACTGTGGAACCTGAGCCAAACACTCCTTTTCTCATGGAGGGTACAAGTGCATATCTTGCTCAAAAAAAACCTAAAATAGGTTCCAAACCCCAAATTAGGGATTCTGAGTCCCTTCATCCATTCTGGAGCAATTCTTATTTGCTACTCACTTTCTTCTCTACTCATTACTTTCTCCCAAAATTCCAGCAAGAGATTTATTTCTTAGCCTTACCCTTCCATTTGCAGCACATTCCTTTTTGCCTACAATTCTTAAATCAGCTGTTGAATCTTTAAGTGGTTACCAGCAGGCCCATGTACAAATAGGAAATATTTTTATATGCAAAATGCCATAACACTTTTCCAGTGTTCTCCAATATTTATAACCAAGTGGAAAATATGTTTAAAATTATATCAGATATTCCAGAATGCTTTCTGCAGTGCATTGTATGATTTGTTTTAAAGATACTGTCTTGTATTTTCTGAGATGGGCTGCACAGAAAATAGGAAAATGTTCAGGAATTTACCTTTCTCACTCCTGTTTATTGAAACTTAGAATGTTCTGTTTGATCCATTACACTTATCAGTAATAGTCTGAATTACACTACATAATTTATCTTCCCTGGATAGGATTGAAAAAGACAGGCTTTACTCAAACGAAAGCACATGGCATCTTCTGCTTATCCATTTCCTCAAAATGCCATCTAAATTCTTAATTTATATTCCAAAATCTCTGTCAGTTTTCGGTCTTCCATCTTCATAAAACAAAAATTACATACTGCTTTCTATCATTTCTGAGATGAAAAAAGAAAACCTTATCTTGCTTTATCTATTGGAAATGAACATCCTCAGTTTAATTTAAACCCACCTCTTGCAGTAGGAGTAACTTACCAAGTCAGAGAGATCAAATCAAACTCCCCTTTGCCTCCCCAAAACAACATTGACGTGTCAGATCATGCAATCAAATCCTGTTTGCCTCACGTGGAGGCTGATAAGCTAAATATGATATATAAACTTCAGGGGACAAATAACATGCTGATACACCCATGCTCCTACAAGGCAGGATTTTCTATTAAAGCTTTTTGAGTTCAGGTATTCAGGGCTCTGCTCATCCCACCCAAAAGGAGACAAGACCTGCTTTAAAACTGAAAAGAAATTCTGCTCATTTACACAATGTAAATCATGATTTTAATTTTTTTTTTTAATAATTCTTCCTGCTGCAAACCAAGCTGTTAGACTCCACTGGCAGCTGCTTTAGTAAAAGCTTGTTTTAATTCCATTTACACCTTTCCAAGTGATGGGATTGACTTTTTATGCTGAGGTATGACATTCCCAACAAAGCCATATGAAATTCCATGTCCCATTTTCCAGTTAAAGGCAAGCCTATTATAAAATACCTTTCAAGGGACTCAATCCAAAAAAACCCAAAATACCACCAAACCCCAAAGAGCCAACCATATACACACATTAGATTTACATATATATAAATCTGCATGTTCACAACACTTCAGAGATTCCTTTTAGACAATGAATTTCAAATCCTCCCTACATGTGGTGCACCCAAAGAACTGAAGTTTTGAAGGATTCCCCTTACCTGAAGACACTTCTGAAAAACTCTGACAGCTCCTAACTAGTTAGGCAAGATGGCAAAGCCGGGAGGATATTGCTAATGGAATTTTCTTTGATATGTCCTAGGTTGGAAACAAATTCTTTCCCATGTTGGCTGGGGAGGAAGAGCCCTGTTTGGGATGAAAGTGCTGAGGGAATTTTATTAGGTTTTTTGGGGGGTTAGGGGTGCACTGGAAGTGTGGGTGCAGCATCATTTTATGCAAATGTTGTATTGTTAATAAATAAACTGCCAGGTATTATATATACTTGAAAAAAAAAGGAAAAAGTTTTACTGATCCAACTCTGTCCATGAGTTCAGGAAGTTGGGACTGGGAAGGGGTTTGTCCCCAGCAGATGGGGCAGGGAGGGCTCCCCACTGCTGACAGGAAAAGGCTTCACACGGCACAGCCAAACTCATAACAGCTTCTAAAAGTTTCTGATCAAACTTAGACCTCTTTACTTCTCACAGAAAAAAAGCCAAAAACCAGGCACCAAAGAACCAATCTGTTTTAAGGTTTTCTCCCCTGAAGCTCTCAGAGCCATCTCTCCACAGTGCTGAAAGCAATGCTTTTACCAGTTGCTGTCCCAGAGTGCTGCTGGTGATTATTTCTCTTTTAAGGCAGGAACACGATGCCTTAATGTTACAATTAGGCCATGGTGAGAAGTCAAGAGTCCAGCAAAAAGCCCTGCTATCTCCAATTCCCCCCAGCAGCTCTCCTGGACCTCTGCAACTTCTGAAAATCAATGGCAACAACTTTCTGGTTACCTCAGGAAAGCCTAAATCAGACTATTACTGCCACCAGCACAGATTTTACTGCCTTTCCCTCGTTTTCTCAAGTAGTTAATCCCATTAGTGGAAATCTCTGGGCTTCCAGATATTAGAAGTGCATTTTTGACAAATTCTCCTGAAAATTCTCCCTCATTTCATCCATCTCTCTCATGGTTCACGGGAAAGGCAGAAATCCCCTGGGAAAACTCTGATCTCCCTTCAGTTTGTCTCTTCCATGAGTTATGTATTTTATCAAGGCTGCATTAAAGTACACAGAGACAATTCAGACATTTCTAAGACAAGAGAAATTAGAGTAAGGGAAGATAATGCAGCCAACACGATTCCTGTCACTTCTGTCTGAGACAGCCCTGCATGACAACATGACTCAGAGCATCACTTTTCCTTAAGTCACCCTCTCTGCCAAAGATTTTAGTGCAAGGCAGCAAGGTGCCAGTGCTCAGGTAAATGTCAGAGTAGCAACTGCTTCATTCCTGGAATTTTTCTAATTAAACCACATATCCTTTTTTATCATTCTGAAGATCGTTTTCCCTTCTAACATTCAACTTGCCCTGAATTTCTGCCTGGATGGCCATTTAAAGTTGTATTCCTTGAGCTGTGTGGAGCTCCACTGCCTGGTGAGGGCTGAATCAGGCGCCAAAAAGGACTTTTTGGCAAGCCAGAAATTATTCAGAAGTGAAAGATTAGGCCAAACCCCTGTGTTTGATTCCTCATAGACTGGGTCACTGTTTGAGCACAGAAAGCCACCACTGTGGTGGCCATGGAATGGTTGCTGTTGTCCTCTGTGATATTTAGATTAAGATATTTATAGCAGACACTCCCATTAGAAGAGGTCTGAAAACTGAGAATTGAAGTATATTGGAAGAAAATTTAATTAGGATCTTTTAGTTCATCAGAGGGCTGTGGAATGAGTGTGAATGAACTTACAGGGCTACAGAGACTTGGAGCTCCCAGAGGAATATGACTCTACAACTTTCCTTCAACATTTGTAATGAAAATTCAGCTGCAAAAAAAAAAGTGTGATAAACCTAAATTGAACTGAAGCAGCATATCTAATTTTTACAGTCTAGTTACTGCTACTATCAAATATTCATTTCTCCCAACAAGCAGGTAACTATGGCAACAAACACACCATATCTGTATGAAAAGGTGCCAAGAAACAAAAAAAAGTGAAAATCTTTACATTTATCTCAGGTTTTTTTAACTTTCTTTAGAATTACCAGCACAGCTATCAACTGTATAAAATATCTGCGAAGATTAATTCAGTAAAATATTAAGAAGACACTGAACAGCACAATGGGAAGGATCCCATTCCTCTCTGAAAACTGCAATCAAAAGTAATTTCCAATTAAAATACTTTCTGACGAGAAGAAGAAAATTAATTTAAATTTTAGCTCTAGGACGAAAGGAGAACGAGTAACGTCATGTTTCATTTTCCTCAGCCTGTCACTTCAATTCTCTTTTGAGGAGGACTTATTTTCAGATGATATAATTACAATCCTGAAACGGCAGTTTTAAATATACAAGACACATGTTTATTAAGTTGAAATACATTTGGGATAAAATTTATTATTTCCCTTTGCTGTAGAAGCAAAGGGTGGATTCTGGGCCTTTTTTCTGTTGCAGTTCCTTAAAGCTGGAATATTTCCATGGTTGTTAATGGAATTATTTCCCATTCCAAAGGCTGTGCCCTGGCAGTAGCACACATCTCACCTGCAGTGTGAGTGTTGCCTGACCTAAACCTACTTTTAATGTTTATGCAGGGCAACATCTCAATAAAAATACGATAAAGAAAAATTAAGTGGCAAAAATATTCAATTCTTACGCTGAAACCGTCTCATCTAGGGCAGGTTGTGGTCCAGGATTCTTAAAGTCATTAAATGAGCAGTGTCAAGCAAAATATTCTGAAGATATCAGATGTTGTTTGCTGAAGAAGAAAAGTCACCATTCATAAATACTGGTCCCTCTACCATCAGCCTCCAAGGGAGAATTCATATTTTAGTATTTGAGATGCAGGTTATCTGTTTGGGGATGGTGGGATAACACAGCACAAACTTAAAGTCTTTACAAATTACTTTTCTGAGTGAACAATATCTTCCCTTAAAAGTGATTTATCTCTGGTCTCCAGGGAGTCAGCTCATACCTGTTCTGCAGGGAGAATGATGCTTTATGGATTTCCTCTCAAGGAAATAAAGTTTGCTTTGGGGAGGAAAAAAAAAGAAAAGAAAAAAAAAAAAAGAAAAGTCATAGCACAAGACAGATCAAGTTAAAGATGTCACAAGCAAGCTGTAAAAACGAATCAGCAAAAGTGAGTTGGGGCACAAAGAGCAGCACTGTGACCGTACCAGGGGATGCAGGGATCCTCCAGCAAGGGGAATCGATCATCTGGGGAGCTCCCAGCTGTATCCAACAGGCACAGAACGCACAGCAAGAGCCAGGCTGCACCTCTGTACTGAAGGGAACTTTGTGTCTGCACTAATTCACTACCACATGGAAAGGTTTCATCTGTCCTCAGGCTTGGAGCTTCTGAAGGGTTTAAATGTGCATAATATGGGTGGAATGGACAACATTCCAAGTGAAAACGCACTCAGAGGCAGCCACTGTCTCACTAGGATGTTATTTTAATTAAGACTTCAATTTTTGAGATTTGTTTAACATACAAAAATTAAAAACAATCAGGCAAAACATTCTGTGAATGTTTTACAGGTGGAGCACCAATGGATCCTCCAGTCCAGAAGAGAAGCAGAGGACAATTTGATTAACATGACTCATTATATTTATTCACATCCTGCCTTCTCAAATTACCTTTTAATTGATGCATTGAGTATAGAAACAGAAAACTAAAAATTAATGTTATCCATGTAGGCTTAATGTTATCTATGTAGACTAAGAAGGGTTTTATTTTAACCTTGAATAGAACTTTGTAAAACTCTGCAGTACAGACTGAAAACTAAAAGTTGAACACACACACATTTAATTAATGCTACTGTAATTAGATACAACTCACACAAAAGAGAGTTAAATTTGGGTAGAATTTGGAGAGAAAGAAATTTCCCAATTGATGGCATTAAGATACAATCTCCTACAAACCAGCATATTTTAAATGATTTTTGCTACATGCACTCTAAAAATAGAAAGTCATAAGAAAACAGGAAAGATAAAAGAAAGTGAAAATAAAATGAGAAAGATGTGCCTGTTGTCTGATGACATTTGGGGAATCAAAACTCAAGTCTCATTGGTGCTAGAGGAATTATCCTAAAATAACACACCGGGAAATTGGAATTATCCTAGCAGAACTAAAAATAACCACCTAGATATTTGAAAATACCCTTTTCATGTTAAAGAAAATATTAAAAAATCAGATGAAACACCTCTGGGGTAACTCTTGTTGAGTCCCAAGAACTTCAAGCTGCAATTCCACCAAACTAAGCAATTATTCCTGTAGTGACTTTGAAGTAATTCTATTTTTTTTCAGTGCTAACTCTACTTGACTCATGCTGGTTATAAACTGACCACTTCCAGATGTTTTCCCTTCTGCTCTCTTCAGCACTGAGCATGCTGAAAATATTGATACTGGTGTTAAAAAGAGAGACTTTGAAGATAAAATATCCAAAAGTTTTGGTTCTAAGCATTAACTCTGATACACTGCTTCTACAGCAGGAAGTTCATCTTGTCCAGCCAGCAAAAACTGTTTGGAAATGGGAAACTTACAGGAAAAAAATGGGATTAATCAATAGTGACACACCTTTACCTTTTGGTATTCCTTTGGTTCCTTTTTCATATTCCTTGGCTCCAAGCAAGGGTTGAAAAACATTGCCAGGGAGAATCTTTCTGATTTTTCTCACCTTTTGGCACGTCTTAGTCTACATAAATAACACTAATTTTTAGTTTTCTGTTTAGTACTCACTCACCTCTCTCCCTGAACTGAAACTACTGCCCCAAACATCTACAAAATGAGTCGTGAGTCCCCAGTCTGGAATTTCTAAGTTTTATTATTTCATAAATGAACTTTGAAGATCATCCTGCTCTTCGTTCTAGCAGAATATCTGTCAGAAATTAGCAATTAACCATTTAGCAATTAACCTGCTCCTCTGTAAAATCTGCAACTGGAGGATTTTTATATTCTAAATCCACCATTTCTTTTCCCCTCTTAGACAGCCATTTGTCATAGTGGGATTTTCACATCTCAGCATCCATCAAGCTAATACTATTCTCTTTTTTTTTTTTTTTTTAATAAAGAAATTCTCACCAAACAACAACAAAAAAGACATTTCCATTATCAGCCTCTATTCAAAATATGTGGGCAGCTGATATCATGTTTTGTGTCACTTGAAGTGCCTTGAAGATGATTTTTTTTAAAAAAACTCTCTGCAATACATCAGTGTCAGAGAAACTCAGGATATTGGGATGAGTGACATTTCTAGAGGATCAGCAAACTATCTGCCACAGGAGGCAGTGATACCCAAACTCCTAACCCAAAACATTGCAGGGAGGACATAAATATTTCTTCATGCAGCTACAGAGAGATGCAGGTTTGAAAAGTCATATTCACATCGTCTTGTGGGAAAAGTGGAGATTTTCCAAGAAGCAAACCACGAGGGTTAGAAGGATGGTTGGAGCCATCAACAGCTCAGAATGCCCTGAGTCCATAACACACCTGGAGAATGAGGAGCCTGTAGCCCACCTAAGAAATAAACCCAAGATCCTAATGAAGAGCCAGGAATGCTCCTTCTTCCCTCCTCCTCAGAGGGAAACGCAGACAAAGCAAGAAAAAGATTCCTTTGTGAGATATCCTGGGATTCCTTGGAGAGGAAGGAAACGTCCTTGCCTTTGAGTGGCAATTCATCCCAGCTGCAAGCTCCAGGTTAAAAGTTTGACTAGGACACCCAGCAAATATCCCAGATTATATTGGATGACAGCATAAAGGAGCTGCTACAGGTGAATGCTGCAGGTGGGGGCCCTGGGGGCTGTGATGAGCACAGGATTCTGCCTGCAAAGTTGTGTCCAGCAAAGCAGAGTTGAGACACAGAGGGGCCAAGGAGGGGCTTTGGGGGCATCTCCAGAGGGTTTGGCTGTTCCAGTGCAAAAAGTAAATGCAAAACAGAGAGTCCAAGCAGCAGCTTCTGCAGGCAGCTCTTCATTCACAAAGACACCAAATGCGTTTGCTCATCCAAGGGCTGCCTTTTTCCCAAAGGTGGGTGTGGGAGTCCAGGACATTCCCCTGGCTTCCCTGGATGCTTCGAGACCTATGCAGGGGGCTCAGAAGTCTTGGAACAATGCCCAAGACCCCTGTGGGTTTGATTTCAGTCCCTGGGAAAAATTAACCATGAAGAATTACAAGTCGCAAAAAATAAGTAGTGCATAAATTAAATTGTTAAAATGTAGAAAAGTGAATTTTTAAAATAGTTTATAATAAGGGTCTTTAGACAAGATGGAGGAATCTGGTCATGATCTGTCTTTCTTTCTCCTTCTTCATGGCATCCATCTTTTGGGTTAGGATGGCACTTTTGGATTGGTTTGGGGGAAAGCTGGACAGTGCAATGTAGGTGTCATGTATTGGAAAGTAATTGTAAACATCATTTACGTAGTTTATATTGTAAAAGATAAGACCAGCCCAGAGGGCAGGCAGTATGCCTCAGACTGACCTGCTGAACAGATCTCAGCTGGTCAGGAAAAGAATTCCTTAGAAAAAATAAACAACCTTGGAAACCTCAGAAAACGGCTTCTGACTCTTCCTTCGGTGCTGGAGCTGGAAAGCAAAGACTTTAAAGACAAGACAGGTGGTGTCCCAAGGCTACAGAGACTCCACTGTCACCACTAACAGCTGCAGGTGGGATCATCCTACGCTGTGCTGGGCAGAAAAGCCTTGCAGTGATTTATCTGCCTCTGCTCTGGTACTGCATGCCCTGCCCAGGAGGGGACAGGATGGCTCCCAGGTGATATCCCCAACTCTCATGGATTATAGCAGGAAAGAAACTCTGCTCCTGTTATTGTCAGATAATTTTAATTTTTTTTTATTAAGTTTATCAAGCTGTGTGTTGAGTTAAATGAAATAAGAAATTATCTAACAATGTCATGAGAGATTTGTAGGAATTCTGCCATTAAATCTTCAAATAGATCCTTTTTTTTTTTTTCATGACCATACATATTCTCTCATGTTCTCTAAATAGGAGCATTTCCTCTTTGTAACCTGAATCACGCTACTCATATTTTGACATATAATTTCTACTTTTATTTCTCCTTTGTGCAGCTTCTTTCAAGATTCAAGAAGAGGTTAAGGAGCTTTCTCCTCAAAAACACAATAGGAAGCAAATTAAGAATTACTGGTAAACTAAGATTTTTTTTTTCCTTACTGCAGGCATTTAAGCCCAAATACTGAAAAAATCCTCATAAAATTAACTTTAAATATAATTTTACATCTCACTAAGGAGCACTTTCAATCTCTGTGTCCATTTTTCCATGAGTAACAGTATAATTTGATGATTTTTTCCTAATATTTCAGATATTATGGGCTGTGGAGTATTCCCTGAAAAGAGACCGAAGGCCCATGAGTTTTCCTCAGACTCAAGACCTTCTGCTGCTTATATTTACAAGCATCAGAAACCAGAATGTAAGAAAAGCATAAACCAAGGGGAAATGGTGAATACCTTATTTATCTTGTATTTTAAGCAGAAAGAAATATGAGACATTGCTGTATATGTTACTAAAACCCCTTAAACCATAGAAACTGAGGGACAGCTCCGGAATTTACCATGCTGCAAAACAAGTTCAAGGCGTGCAAGTGGGAATTCTGTCAGTGAAGACAAGACAAAATGATACAATTATTCCACCTCAGAGCTGACATGCTCCAAGGTGTATGTTTTCCCACAATTGCTGTAAATATGAATATTTTAGAGGTTAATACGAAGATCAAATGTGGAATGCGTTTGCTGAAAAGATTAATATCTTTTCATTAAAAATGAGAGTGCACTGTTGGTTCAGCATTTGCATTTAGATCGAGTAGGTAATAAGTATATTGACTGCTTAAGACACCTAGCTCCAAAACGGAAAATATGAATAAAAAGGGTGGTGGACACATGCAGAAGTGGACGAGATTTTTCTGTTTTCCACTGCTACCCCTTCAGAGCAGTTCAGCCCTTTGAACTTGAGCTCTGTGATTTACTGATGCCAGCAGAGCTGGTTCATGCTGTAAAGAACATTTCTGCCCCTGCAGAATTCAGTGTGCTGCTGAATATGGATCAGGGGGATGCTGCTGACGTGAAAAATTGCCACCCACTGTAGAGCCATGCATCACTCACAGCCTGGAGAGGCACTGGCTGGGTGTTGGACTCTGCTTCTTGCAGGAGGAGTGGTTTAAATCCCTTTAGAGCTTTGGTTAATGGGAGGTCCAGTTTTTGCAGAGTTATAAAATAGGGTTGGGACCTCTGGGCATCATCCAGTCCAAACCCCTGCCAAGGCAGAAATGTTGTTCCATCAACAAGAAAAGTGTCCAGGTGAGGTTGGGAACTCTCTTGGGCAGCTGTTCCAGTGCTCTGTTCCCTCCAGGGAAAATTCTTCTTTATGTTGAGGTGGAACTTGTTGTGTTTTAGTTTATGGCCATTGCTGCTTGTCCTGCAGCTGAACACCACCAAAGAGTCTGGGACCATTCTCTGGGCACCCAGCTTGGAAGGATTTTGAGGATTGATGGGATCCCCTCTCAGACTTCCTTTTCCAGGGTAACCAGGCTCAACCCTGTGGGCTGATGTTTCTCACAGCTTGTGGCAAAAGGCTTTCAGCTCTATTTTCCCAAGTCATAAATAGAGGAAAAAAATGTTTCTGATTCAAACCGTGGCAGGTTGATGCACCAAGGTTGTTTCAAATGGTCACAGAACACAGCAGCTGCTTCATGAGCTTGTGGAAACCCACCAGTGTCAGCCCCAGTGCAGAACACACATTTCACTCCCCCAGCCTAGCCCAGGGTCTCACAAGCACAGAACACCTGAACTGGTTTCCTTGAGGTGTTTAAAAACCCCAGCACACAGATCAGCGTGCAGCAGACGGCTCAAACCATTTGTTAACTTGAACTCAAATTAAGCACAGCAGTTCCTATCAAAAGCAAAAGCAGGTTACTTCTCAGACTGTGAGAAGTAAATATTTCACTTAAGCAACTGTGGTGACAGCTTTCTTTTAGTGCTTCAGTCATGAAATTTATACAAATCACAGTTACTTTCCTATGGAGCAGAGGAGTCTGTAACACTGGCAAAACAGCATTGTGGGCAAGCAGAAACCCCAATTCCTGACCCATTAAAGAAATTTCAGAGTTGATCCCACAAGACCACAAGTGTTACTTCACTTACGCACATGAGGAGCATTATTTTCATTTCACTGCAGGGAAGTGTCACTTTGAACTGGAGTCTCCATCCCTGAAATTTAGGACATTTCCTCAAGGTTTCTTTCCAACTTCTTCCCCTCCCCCTGTTTTTCTTGTTTTTTTACTCTCTCTCCCTGTTGTGCTCTATTTTGTGTCATTTAGACCATATACTTTGATGGAGGGCATCCTTCTCCTCTGAATTTATGAATCAAAATGTATTCTCCAACGGATACCTGCAGGTATAATTTGCCCCCTAACACTCTTCAATCTTTATTACTGACACATTCAAGGATGCCTAACTCCCACAAGAAAAAAAACCCAAAAAACAACCCACATTAATCTTCAAAAATGTGTCCTTACCTGCCTTCTGAAAATGAAAATGGATGTTCTTTGAGAAATTACCTGAGTTTTGCTTTAAACCCTCAGGATCATGCACTTTTGGAAACAATTTTGAATCTAAAGAAGTTATAAATAAAAATCTGCTGGTGTACAAATACAAATCCTGCAGTGTGCTGTTTCCTTGGAGGCAGGAAGCATTCCCTCATTCCTGCTGGATGGAATCTGGGGGGTCCCTGCACCCCCTCTTGGTGCAGACAGGACAGAAGGACTTTTTGGAGGTGATACCCCATGCTGGAAACAGCTCCAAAGCAACTCCATCACCCATCCCTGCCCCTCAAACACCCAGGCAATTCCTAACAGGGAGCATCTCTATCACCAAACTCCACATTTAGCAGCAGACTTAATAAATGAGAGTCACAGAAAAAGAAATTTTGAAGACTCGTAGGAATTAAAAAAAATAAAAAAAAAATTCTTCACTTTGAGCTGATCCTGCATAGCTAAGATGCACAGATGTAGTTGACCAGAAAAAAGTTAATTCTTTCCTTTCTCCCTTTGTTTTGTTTTAAAAATGTCTACTTAGAAATAACTATTTGTTTCCTGATAATGCTTTAGAAATAAAAATATTCATTCATTTTCACCTCTTAGTATTATTAGTATAGATGTTTACTAATGCATATTAAGATTCTCCTACATATATGATTTGATTTAAAAACTGAGCTCTCTAGATGTCCAAACTTTATTTAATTTTAGTGTAAATTCCTCAATTTTGATTCTTTGCTCTGGAACAAGAATTTCTAGGCTGTGCCATAGCTCCATTTCTGAAAATGCTGAAGCATGGAGAAACAATATGGACTATCCAGCATGGGCCAAACCTGCCAGATGTTTTCTATGTCTACATCTCAGTGCCTCCCACTGGGCAAAACCTCCAGTCCCCTGTTCCCTCTGATGCAAAACATGAAATAAATAATATTTAAAATGAAAAAAAAAATACTAAAACCACTCCTCAAACAATTTATATTCAGCTAATTTGTCTTAAATGCAGTGAAGAATTTCCCAAAAGCACCAAGGACCAAGCAGTGGTAAATGTTACAGAGAGATGGAAAACAGGAGTAATTTTAGTCAGTGTTTTAACACGCTTTGAAAGATTTCATATAAGCCTCTGGTGCATATACATATTAATGATGAAAAATGTTTTTCTCCATGTCCATCCTAGAGAATTTTTTACTTTAATTCAGCTTCTTAATTGGTGTCTAGGGCTGCTACAGTTTTAAAGAGCACGCCTACAATCACAGGCACTTGTTGACCCAATTAAAGGTTTGAGTAAAACCTAGGAGAAGCTGCAGGTTTTACTGGAAATCATGAGTAATCAGATTCACCAGGACCAAATTTTGCAGTGTCTGGACTGTGGAATTCCCCAACACAGTCTCACTTTCCCCTCACCCTTTATACAAAACCTGTGCATGCTCATGAGCTCCATCTGCAAATGCTGCTGCCTCAAATCCCAGCCATCAAACAGCATCAGCTGAGCTGCTCCCAACATCCATTCTCTTTTCCAAGGGTTTGCTGCTGCCTCTGTGTGTCTGCTATAGCACAATATCCTCTGAGGTGCCAAGAAAAGCAAGATAAGAATCACTGAGATAAAACCATTCCTGTCTCACAAATTCTCCTTCACGAGGATCTTGTCCTCAATCCCCAGTTTGTGTCCTCTGGTGTTTCACACCTTCTAGCAAGGCTTTCAGGGGAGAGAACCCTTCTCCCTCCCAAGTTTCTACAACACATTTCGTGTGGGATTGTGACAAGGAGCCAAAACATTTTGGATTTACACAGGTTCCCAATAATCAGGCATTAATAGCAGCAGTTCTCCTGCAGGAGAATGGCACAGGGTGCTCCCTGCAGCCGAAACCCTTTCCAGAAATTCCATTCCATTCCATTCCATTCCATTCCATTCCATAGTGATCTGTTCCTTATTACCCAAGCAGGAATCCAGTCAGACATTTCCTCCTCCTGAGCTACTCAGACATTTCCTCCTCCACAATTTACTCCCCTCTGTCCCCACCTCAGACAGACAATTTTTCATAATAATTCAATTTCATGAGCCAAACAGAAATACATCAGAATTATATAAATAACATCAATATATAATTGGTATCCTGATTTTTTTTTTCTTTCCAGAAGAAAATCATTAGGTAGCTTGTCTCTAAAAGCTGCAATTATGGTTAAAAATAGTTTTATATCTTTGACCATGAATGGCAACTCCAATCTGAAGAAGGAGCCTTGACCACCACTTTCTACTCAAGACATAAAAACAGGAAGGGGGAGAAGAGGCTGAACCCACAAAGATGAGACAGCACAGAGTATCTTGTGAAAAACCAGAAAATATCCTTTTCCCCAAAGCCTTTCCACTGACAAGACAATGTGAGGCTGGATTTTAATTGCAGATAATAATTAATTGTAGTGCTGAAATTGTGCACAGCCTTACATTTTGGCTCGTAAACCACTCAGATTTGGAACAACAAAATTTAGTCTGGAATTTCAACAGATTGCAGATTGTCATGTCACCTTCAAAGTAAAGGTATGGAATTGATTATTATTAAAAATCATGAGGAACTCTGCTTTCAGGATAGATTACCCAGCCATAACACCCATTCACGTGAGGCCAGGTTTATTGTATGGAGACAGCATCATTATTTCATGAATCACCAGTGACCTTTGGAAGGCACTGGGAAAAGCAGCCACGTTCATTCCCTTCCATTGATTTTCTAATTTTGAGTAAATTGGTTTAATCTGGAGAATGGTTATCTATGAGGAATAAAAATACCTAAAACTGTCTTTAGAAAACAGTAAAAAGCTTTTAAACTGAAGCAATGAATTTTGGAAGGGAAACTTGAGGGAAGAAAAGTAGTGGTTGTATAAACTTTAACTCGGGCACCATTCTGTGACCATCCAAATATGAATAAAATTAGAATCCCTTTAAACCTCAAAACACAGACCTACAGGCCCGGACCTTGGTTTCCCCCTCAGTTTTACTGCACTGTGTGCCTGATTTACCCATGCTTGGATAAATGTTTGCTGTTGGAAAAACCTGTAGAAGAAATTACCCACCTAGAAAGGGAAGGGAATGGGCAGCACTTTCATCTGATAAAATGAAAAATAATGTGAATATTGAGAACATTGGATAGTCCTGAATCTAATCAAGCTAGAAGACAAACTCAGTGACTCAGCATACACCTGAAACATCCTGCAAGAACAGAATTTGGATGTCTTCGGGAATGTAAGAGCACCCAGGGCTGCTTCATCAAAGGAAAATGTGATTTATAGAGTAACTCTTTTTGGTGCCAAGATTTTATATATTCTGGCATTTAAACCTTTGGATTAACAGATTGCCTCTACTTTATTATCTTCTGAACATCCAGTGATCATACCTAAGCTTTCTTTGCCATCAATTTATGCTCTCATAATGTTAATGATCTGTTATAAATATAGATTTTGGCACCATGGCAATTCACCTAAAGCCCCCTGAGGATTACCTGTTCCTTTCCTACCCCCTTTTGTATTTTCTTTTTTCGGCTATGGACTACCAAGTTAATTAGTTCATTAAATCCACTCATAAAAATATTCTCGGAAATATATAGAGCACTAAACTAATAATCTCAGAGTGAGCTACATGCACAATTAGCTCTGGCTGTTAATTACTAACTCTAAGCTCAATTCCCCCTAATCCTGAGATCCTCTCTCTCACCACACAGCACTAAATGTCTTGCATAGAAATCTTGAAGTACTAGATTTATAAACACTGATCAGAGCTTAGAACTTGTTATGTCCAAGTGAGAAAGAAACAAAACTCTTAAAAGACTCTCCAGAAACGAGCATCTGAATCCCCACACAGCAACACCCAGAACCTCTTCTCACATCCAGAAGATGAGAGGCACAACCACTAAAATGTGAGATGGAGAAAGGAACTCAGAACCTCTTCTCATACCCAGAACCTCTTCTCACACCCCAGGAGAAGATTGGGGGCACGACCACTAAAATGTGAGATGGAGAAAGGAACACTCAGAAGAAGATTGGGGGCACAACCACTAAAATGTGAGATGGAGAAAGGAGCACTCAGAACCTGTTCTCACACTCAGAACCTCTTTTCACACCCAGAGGAAGATGAGAGGCACAACCACTAAAATGTGAGATGGAGAAAGGAAAGTGCTGACTCACCTCCCGGTCCAGCAGCGCAGGGGACACCACGGTGACGATGTCTCCCTTCTCTGGGTCGATGTAGAACATGTTTGGGGAGGGTTTGGTGGGGGTCTGTCTCAGGATGTTGTAGCGCAGCTGCGCGTTCTCCGTGCTGGCGTCGTCGGCGTCGAACGCAGCCATGCGCATCACCGTGGTTCCTGGGAGAGGGGCACACACACAGCAGGCACTGAGCAAAAATCCTCTCCAGCTGGGCATCTCTGCCTGGGACAGCCAAGCTGTAAGCACCCCATCAGCACCACCTGACATTTAGGTTGTGTTGGGATTATCTTTGCTTGTTGCTCAGCCAACAGATGTCCCTAATGTGGACCCTGCTAAAGGCTCAGGGAAAATTCCATTTGGATTTTCCCAGGCTGGGAAATTTCTCAGTTACCACTTAGTTCTATTCCCAGACTGGAAAGTTTTCTCAAAGATGAACAAGAAGAGAAAGAATTCTATAACACAGATTAAACACCTGTTGTTAATCACAGAACTGTGCGTGTGCGTAATGTTTTACAGAAAGCAGGTTTTCAAAAAGATGTTGCTCTCTTGAACCAATGAGCCTTTTCTAATTTTTGCTGCATGAACTATCCTATATGTGTGGTAGCCTTTCAATAAATTGCTTCTTCTTGCTGCCCTTGAAGAAGTTGTGTGTGTGTGTGCTGCTATATTTGCTGTTCCAAGTCTAACAGCAGCCCCCTAAGACAAATTCCCTGCATCTCTGTGCTTTGAAGCCATCCATAGTAATTGCATTTCACTAAATGAACTACATGTGTATCTCTTCCATTTTAAATTCTGAAAGCAGAAAGTCCACAGGTGGCTACAATGAAAACAGCAATACTGGAATAACAGGAAGGTCTCTATTTGCATGGTATAGTGTTGCAGTTCAAAATGTACTGGATGTAATTTCTGTCAATAAGAAATGTTGTAATTATTAAAGCCTACACTGTTCTAATTTCAATTTGTACAAATTTATGAGCTTCTTTTAGGAACATCAATCAGCTCCCATCTGTATTGCCCCATTGTCCTTCCAGTGCTGAAGGTTTCTCTGACAGGAAATTCCCTGAGCACACAGTTCTGCTGTGGAGGTAAATGCAGTTCCCTACACAGATTCCTAAATGCTGTGCAGAGGAAAAAGCTCACTCTGTAAATAAAGAGAGGACTGAGCTGCTGCCAGTTCTGTGCTTGGGCGGGAGCACATCCTGCATCCCTGGATCAAGGATTTTCCTCTGCCCCAGACAGGCAGCCCAGAGGTTGACACAGCCTGCAAAATTCTGTCAGCATTTTACTGTAAAAAAGTAGCACAAAGCTGATAAAACATTGAGAAACAAAGAAAGGGTATGATGAGACACCTGGGCTGAACTGTGAGATGCTCACCCCTAGACCTAAGTGATTTCTTCATCACTTCATCCAGAATTGTAAATGTAAGCATTAGTTTAGAAAGCAATCTAACTAAACAATGTATGGTCACAGCAAGATAAAATATTTCTTGTAATTTTTTAGCCGAAGACAGAATGAGATTCTACCAAATAACAAAAAAGTCATGATCAAATCAAGAAATTCAATTCAATAGTCAATCAACATTAAGTAACAGATTAGTGGGAGATATTAGCAAACTACAAAGTAAGGAATCCAGGAGGGGATCCAGTCTTTGGCCCAGAAATCCCAACTGAAGCAATTGCTGAGATTCTGTGATCTGCGCCTTTTCCACTGGAGTAACTTTGCACTGACACCATTTTCTCATGTGTCAATCAGAGTCAGAGTGAGCCATAATTCTTAGTTACAGATTAATTCCTCTGTGGGAACTCACCCTTTCTCTTCCCCACAGACTGGGCAAGTTTTATTTAAACAATATGATCAACAACTTTCAAAGTCTGCATTTTCATTTCTTCATAGATCTGTAAGAGCATAGTATCTGTTTTCAGTATTCACAGAGACTTCTGTGGAAAAATGCCTAGGAGAGGTTAAATCTGGTACAGACAAGGCCTAAGACATTAGACTGCAAGTGCCTCAATAACAGAAATATGCATCATTCATGTACAGCGAGTTTATTTTTGTTCTGAAGGTCTCGGATTTAAAAAAGCAAATAAAAAAGAAATATTGTGGCAAAAATAAAAACAAACCCAGTCTCATTTATAGACTGATATAACAACTGCCTGTTCACTGTTAAACAAACTCAACTGGCTTGTTTAGATACATATCCACTTTTTTCCCCCCTTCTTGTTGTAGTTTCCAGAGTACAAAGTGTTGCCTCTTTTTGTAGTGACCTTGAATATAAGCTCTCAAAGGTTTTATTTCATTGCTACTTCAGGCAGAGTTACCCCCTTGAGAAAAATAACAGAGACCTGACAGCGTGTTGGTTTTATTCAGCAGTGATTAAAGGTCAGGCAGCTCAAAAAGAAGCTTAGCACTGGATGCCATGCCATGTTTTCCAGTGCTACAAGATGATCCCAGCCCTGATATTTTCACCCACTTTGTGTGAGACTGATTCAGAAGAGGAGAGAGAAAAGAACTGCTTTCTTTTTAGAAGAATAAGGATTCACCTTCTTTTCACAAGTACAGCACAATATGCTGTTTTTAGAAATTCATCACATTTTTGAGAATTTTTTTTTATATCAGTGTTAGGTAACATGTTTCACAAGGGTCTTCCATTCACAAAGTTTCAGTGAAATGAATAAGGACTAAGGCAAATCTTCAAGGAATCTTAAAGAGCGCTCAAGTTCAGGTGAAATTAAGTGGGTTTCAGTACACAATGGTTTCCTGAAGAATGCACTCTAACAAGATGCCATTCTCAAGTACAGTAGGAAACATTTTGAATGAATACAAAGTTGCTATTATTATTAATCTATTAGATGAGTTGATACTCACCAGAGATTTAGAGACTTATTACACTATATATTCAAGTAGACATCCTATTTATAAAGTTGTCCTACTGAAATATTTCTGGTGATAAAACAGTGGAAGGCACATGTAAATGTTAAGATTTGATGTAAATCCCCTAATCTCTCATTACTCTGGCATAGAACTGGCTTAACACAACGGCTCAATCTGATTCTGATTTGCCAGCTGCAGTTCTTTAACCTTTCAACTCACTAGACATTATCTTGTTCCCTGCAATCATTCCTTTGGTGCATACAGATAAGAATTCCAGCGACTCAGATGAGCAGAATTTTACATTTTGCATAGAGATGCCAGCTCCAGGAGAAAAGCTGGAGAGAAATAGATACATCTTTTTTGTAGTTTTGGTTTCTGGCTACCAGCAAAGTGGCATTTAAATCTAATTCTAAAGTTATTGTATTCTCAAAAGTTCGCATTATGTGTAAAAATGCACATAAAGTGTGGGGTTGTCTTTAGATGCTGTTATGCATTAGTGCAGGTTGTGTCTGTTTTTTGTTTGGGAGTCAATACAGAAAACTGCTTCATATTTGTGGCTGATGCCTCAAAAATCACAAGAGCTTTAATCCAGCAGTTAAAACACACACCTGGAACCCTTTGGAGAAGTCTAACAGCTACATTTCCAGGGAAGCCATCCCCTGTCCTCACTGAGGTGTCCACAGAGAGAACACAAATGACAAATTGGGATTGGACCACCACAAAGGATGATGTATATTTAGAGATCTCCTTCTTAAAATATAGTGGTCCAAATGTATGTTTTGAAAGGCTCTGCAACAGGCATCGAGTCCAAAAGAGCTTCATTCAAGATGTACACTTCTTCAGTATTTTCTCCTTCATCATAAACTTTTATTCTTCATAAAAGATTCATTTCCCCAGGCCCGTAAACTGGCTACATCTAATTCAGTGCCATTTTACAAATACTTCCATTCCTGGCATCAATCAAATGCAGCTGGCTTTCAAGCCACAAAACAACAGCTTGCTGCATTATCATGTTAAACAATATATATAAACTTCTCAGGCTGGGGAAGGAATGTCTGCAAAATCAGCAGCTCCTTCATTGTGCCGATGACGCACAGAGATCCATGCAGGAAACTCTCCATGGAGAGCTGCAGTTGTGTCTTGGTGGGTCTCAGTCTCCAGGCTTTATTTGTTCACACTTTCTGGGCAGAATCACTCAGAATTCCCAGAATCTGAACACTTCCCAGAGTGTCCTGTTGGTCAGACGCAGATCCCACTCCAGGCCATTGCTCCGGAGTTATCAATGTGTTGATTATTTGAAAATATTGGCAAAATCTCCCCTCAGGCACCAAGAAGTAAAATATAGCACATGCACAGAGTGGTTGGAGCAGAGGGTTTCTTGGGAAGATCTTTTTGGCATTTTGTTAGTAACCTCTTAATAAACTGTTTCTTTTTTTTTTTTT
>PYHW01010768.1:2514971-2536258 GCA_013186435.1 Turdus rufiventris | reverse complement strand
GAATCAATGGAATCTTTGGGAGAAGGTGAATCAATGGTGAGTCAATGGAATCTTGGGGAGAAGTGAATCAGTGGTGAATCAATGGAATCTCTTGGGGAGAAGTGAATCAGTGGTGAATCAATGGAGTCCCTTGGGAGGGTGGGTCTGGTCCAATAAGGCAAACCCTCTTTGGAGCCATCCCAGCTCAGTGTCCATCCCACCCATGCCCTGTCCCTGTCTGAAGGAAATTGGAAGGAAAACAGGACTTGGGAGAAGACACAAATGGTCCTGCCTTGGGTTCCCTGTTGACATTTGCCCTCACAATTTCCAGTGTTGGAAATGTCAATACCAATATACCACAAAGTTCAAAGGCCATCTGTGAACACCATTTGTCAAACACATTCAGTGAGTTTCCCTTCAGCCTCAGTTCTTTTATAATTTTGAGTGGAGCCCTGATTCAATTTATGTAAGAATGAAAATTCCAAATGATATCAAACTTCAGTGTATAATCTCTGAGAGCTTGAGTGGATTTCTTCTATGCAAAATTTCAGTTAAAAAAATCAAGTAAGAAATATTTTACTTCAAACCCCTGTGATTTATTTGTTTGTTTTCCCAGTAACTTATATGAAATCCTACTTTCTAGGGGTGTGAGCTGTAAATCTTCCCCAGCAGTCAACAAGGTCAGCAACTGAGTCAGAGTTTTTGTCTCTGTTAATGTTCATCCCTGCCCCTGCCACACACTTCATAATTAGATGAGATCATCAATAAATTGTGACCCATGATATTTATATAAACAAAGGGTCAAGGATCACAGATTTCCCACTACAGTTATATTATAAATTCCTGACTTTTGGCAAGACCAGTGACTTCAAAACACCATCCCAAACTTAATATCCACTGAAGAAAAAATAACAAAAACAAACAAATAAAAACAAAACCAAACCAAAACAAAAAAACCAAAAAAATTAAAACAAGCAAAAAAACCCCTCAAAGTTACAAAATTTGTTAAAATTTGTTGTCTTTACCTTATAATTATTTTATGCCTGTTTATCTACAGCAAGACCCTATGACAGCCATAAATGAGCCACAATGATTTGTGTCTATGGATTATGTGTCAAACTGGAAAAATTGTAGCTTAAATCACAGATCCATGACAGATCTGGAAAGCCTAAGAGGAAAGAGGCATTCCAGTGACAGGTACCAATGTCAGGTGAAGTTATTTTGTATTTTTATAGCATTACCAGAAAGATGCATTAAATAACTGCAAACTCTTTTATTCTGGGAGCTCACTTTCATCCCAATGTGCTGCTGTAAAAAGAGCAGAGTTTGTGATTTCAGTGCCTTCCACACCACCTAAGTGACCCATGGCACCAAGCCCAGCAGATTTTTCTCAAAGTTCTCTCGCATTGTCCTTTCTGTGCCTAAACAGCCAGATCTGACAATGATCTCCTTTGCACTGAATAGATCTGTTGACACAGAACAACTACAAATTAAACCAAATGGGTAATTTGCTAAAGCAAATAAAAGTTGGCATATTTTACAAGTTTCCCACTTACACAGAATACCAGTATGAAAATGCAAAGAGAAAATTCAGCTGTATAAATCCATGCAAATATTGACTTTTAAAACCACAAAACGGGTGACAAATTGGTTATGTTGTCACAGGCACAGAAATACAGGTGCCAATGGCACTGTGAAAAAAAAAATAAGGTGAAAGTAGGATGCTCTTAAAGAAATTAAGCTCTAAAAATGTCAGGCATGTGATTTTTTCTGTATGTATTTTCTGAATTTTTCAGATTTCCCTGGTTAATAACTTTTCATATGCATTAGAGTATACATAAATATTAACCCCTAAGAGAATATATTTAATAATACATAGTAAAACTTTACAGAGAAGGATTTATCTCTCTCTATCCAATACCAGAGATATTTTCTGTCCTTGAAGTGATCATGGATTAAGACTAAGTTTTACTTGGAAATTCTAGATGCATTCAGATCTAAAAATCTATGATTGAAAAATCTCCATTGTTCCATATAATTTCTGTATTTAACAAATAAACCACTTGTGCTTTCTGGGCCTGCCATTCTCTCAGTTCCCTCAGTACCATGAAACACTGTGATCTCCTACCCAGTATTTTATTTATTTGTCAAATATGACAATTCCAGATGGGTTATTCTGATTTTTTGCATGCATAACTCAGCTGCATGTATCCTACAGGAACAGGTTCACTTTGGTGCCTGGAATTCAGGAGCCAAAATTCCCTCCCCTGGCTGGGAATCTGCTGGGTGCTGGAGCAGGAAATGAGAGCTTTGCCAGAGGCACTCTCCACACCTGGGTTCTGTATTAAATAAAATCAAAGTGCTGCCATTCTCTGCTTAGATTTTTGTCCATAAATCTGTTTTTTCTCTTGCAGAATTAGGAGATAGTAGAAGCAAAGCACCACTGAAGTTTTTATTCCAATTTAGCAATCTTAGCAGCAGTTCAGGATATCATTCAGCAGCATCCCACTTGCAGAAGGAGCTGGTTATTCTAATTTCAGAGGGGTTTTAGCACATTTACACCTAGGAAATAAATTGATGAATGTTCTGTGGTGTGTCATTTGTGGAGTCTCCTGCGTGTGCTACTGGAGCTCCACACGCAGACATTTCCTGCTGCTTCCAAACAATTATATCCCCATGCTCAGGAAAAAGGTTATATCCTGAATAATGCAATGAAATTGAATGCTGCTACAGTTGGCTTCCAAAAATCTTCTTTTTATCTAATGCTTTGCTCACTGATCTGCCAAGGTCTGGGCAGTGGATAAAAATGTCTGTGTGAGACATCATGAGGGTGTTTCTCCATCAGGATTTGAGTGGAAATGTTGCAGAGGTGCCCCAGGAATTGGAAAGAACATACAGAAAAAGCAGTTCAGAAAATTTTTCATTCTCTGTTTTTGTGCCTGTTCCTAGAGCAGTGAGATCTATGTACAAATCCACAAATTGCTTTATAAATTACCCATGCTACAGATGTTTATAAACCGTAATTAAAATCAACCCAGTGCCCCTCAATTAAACATTTATGACAAATTTATTCAAAAACTAGTTAACCATTTATAAGGCACTTACATGGAAACAGAGTATAAATGATGAGTTTCAATTTTCTGGGCAAACTTTATAAAGCACTTTCATTTCCTCTTCTGTCCTGGTTACTGCATGTGGAGTCTGTGCAATACTGGAAATAATTTCTGACAGGTTTGGAGTTCATGATGCTGGGATGACTCTGAATAATAGCACAGGAGCATTACAGGCTCATAAAAGCAAATGAATGCTTTAAGAGCTGGCAGTACATTCTTAAACCTAAAATCGATTGAAATACACTGCTCTGAAGCAAAGAGAAATATTTTAATATACAGATAATTATGAGTGTCTGTGTATTTTTTAATGCAATTTTATATTTTATTAATTTGAGTTGATTTCCATATTATAGACACATATACTTGGTGTAACAGGAAACAAAGGTATAGATATGGAAAATATTAATAAATATATACATTTAAATGAAGTTATTTTGTATTTGTATCAAATGTGGTTAAAATTTGGTGTCTTTTCATTGACACATTCACCTGCTGAATTTTCCACATTGATTTGGCTTGACTCAAATAATTCTGGAATATTCTTATGAAATAAGAAGTTCAGCATCATCTCTTAGCTGCTGCAGCCAATGCCCTTCCCATAAACCTGACCTCTTACCTGATCACACAGCTCTAGTAATTAAACAGATACATGCTTTTAAAAAGTAATAAATGTAGATATAATATTCATATTGTTCATGTTTTGCTGCTTGCATCAGAAATAATCAGTGTTAATAAAAAGTTACATGTGTTGGCAGCTACACCACAATTATTACAGAGGGGGGGAAAAAAATCATTTCTGCTCCTGCTCTGAAAATACTTCTTTAAAATTCCCTGGAAACTGAAAAGTGACGCTACAATAAAAACATCTGTTACTCAAAGAGGTTGTAATTTTGCAGCTCTAATGTACAAAACTGCTTGTATCGATTCTCTCTCAGGCTTATTCAATTAGAATATTTGAAAAATATACAAATGTGTGAGGCAAACTGCTGTAAATATTTACAAAATGTAAGCTATTGATTTTTATGTTCAGAAAGTATCATAAGCACAATTTTCATTTAATGTTTCAGTTCTCACATACAGTGACA
This sequence comes from Turdus rufiventris, assembly GCA_013186435.1. Lineage (NCBI taxonomy): Eukaryota > Metazoa > Chordata > Aves > Passeriformes > Turdidae > Turdus > Turdus rufiventris. Next base: position 2,532,081 of record PYHW01010768.1, on the reverse strand, counting down.
GAGAAGTAAGGAGAGAAAACCAAACAGCACTGGAATTTAGAGACAAAAAAACCTCTGATTTGCCCAATTTGGTTCATGTAGGCAAACATACAAAACCTAAACAAAAGAAAATTTAAAGATTCCTCTCCCTCTGTAAGAAAACAGCTTCATTTGCATAATCTCCTACAAGTCTAATTTTCCTTTATGATATTTTGGAATGTTTTCCTGATCAGTGAATTCCCTAGGGCTGTATAAAAAGTTCTCCACTCAGTAATGAAACACTTTTTGAAATCACAAAATGAGGATTTGCAGTACAAATATCCCTGGCATCCTGCCGCAGGACAAAACCGTTTAATTCCTTCCTTTAAACAGAATCCATATAATCAGTAACAGATTTATGCCTCTGGAATACAGCAGAGGAGAGCTTCCCTGAGAGGGGGATACTAATGTTTATGACAAACCACCTTAAAATGTTGTTTAGAGCGGCTGAAGCTGTGATTCCTTGGAAATCTCTGTCCTTGGTGGGACAGGCAGGAGGAATCTGAATGGGAGTCAAAAAACAAACCAAGGGGTGGGCAGCCGATTAGTTCCAACCTGAGCACAGTGAGAGTGTGAAGCACATTCCTAGGAACTCCTGCCCTGTTTGTCCTGCTTCCAAATCCCAGAAATTCCTTCTCTGTTTGTCCTGCTTCCCAAATCCCAGAAACTCCTGTTCTGTTTGTCCTGCTTCCCAAATCTCAGAGACTCCTGCCCTAACTTTCCTGCTTCCAAAATTCCAGAAATTCCTGCCCTGTTTGTCCTGCTTCCCAAATCCCAGAAACTCTTGCCCTAATTTTCTTGCTTCCAAAATTCCAGAAATTCCTGCCCTAATAGTCCTGCTTACCACATCCTAGAGACTCCTGGAGAACTTTCCTGCTCAAAGTGCTCTGGTAGGGGCAGGGGGTACCACAGAAATGTGTCCCAGACAGGTGAACTGAAATGGAAATATGAGCAGGGAAGCTCGGACAGTTTCGGACAATTATTACTGGTGACTCTGAAAGGCAGAATTATTTATTTCTGCATAATTTTCAGAGGCTGTTTCCTCACACAGAAAAGGAGCACATGCAGAGGTTCTTGGTGGTCAGCCCAAATGCAGGGTCACAGCTTTTTGAACCACTACACTCTGATGTTCTGCACAGCTGGTCAGTGGCACCTTATTGTACTGCTGGAGAGCTGCCTAAAATGAAAAATATTTGTTTTGCTGTTTGCAATTCATGCAGAGAGGGTAGGCAGAGGTTTCACAAGGAAATACAGACATCAAAATAAATCAGCACAAGGCCAACATAAAATGAAACTCATCATCTTCCCTGCCCTTGCATATTCTGAGGGGATATTGCTTCAGCAGGTTTCAACCTTCTTCAAATCTTAAGTAACCATGGAAATTTAAGGTCCTAAATTTAAATCCACATAAGTGAGCACACTGGTTCCCAGGTACTGCCCACATGAATATTTCCAGGGTAGTGACACTTCTCCTGCAGTGTACAAGTCTTTCTCTGAATGGAGAATTACTTAACAGACATTCTGAAATGGGATCAAGTTCTTTGAAAGATGGGCTAGATTTTATTACACATTTTATTATACATACATTCCCATTAATGCAGAAGAATTGTTAATGTTCCCTTTTAAAGGCAATTCCAACAAACTTTTCTTCTAACATTAAGTCCAGATTTTCCTTCCACCTCTCTACAGAATACAGCAATAACCATTAATATATTTATAAATGCATTTATAAATACCCTGGAACCAGCTAGAAATGTGGCAGTCCCACAGCAGCCAACAGATTGTGATTTATTCTCAGCTTCCACTTGAAACCAGGAGCAATGTGTCTTTCTCTCGGTACTGTATTTTTTTTTTCTCAGATCAATGATTTTCAGCTGCATTTTAATTACAAAACTGTAACACAATCTATTCTCCTTATCTATACATAACACAAAACGCTCCAAGAAAAGTGTTCAAGAAATGAGGCTTGTTCTGAGCATATCAACAGAAAAGGCTGATTCAGCTTTTCTTTCAAAAGCAGAAGAAATGGACTCCATTCTCAGCTCCATCAAAATACCAAAGGTCTTTCAGGAACGAGCAGAGATGAAGATGCAAAGTGTCTTTGCCATTTCCCAGTCAAAGGAATGAGCAGAGCCTGGCAAAAGCAACCTCCCCTCATCCAGAGCTCCCAGCACTGCTCCTGTGGCATTCCCACCTTCTGCTGGTGCCCCCAAAGCATCCCTTGCTCTGGCAGTGCCAGTGGCAGCAGCTCCAGAGAGGTTTGGGCTGTTCTGGTCACTGAACAGCTCTGAACCCAAGACCAGGTAACCTCTGTGCCTCAAGAGCCCTCTGTATATGTGCAGGAGCTGAAATTCCCATTGAATTCCAAAGCAACCAAACCAATGTTCCCCACAGAAAACCAGCGTTGATTTTAACTGACTGGAAAATATAATTTTGAGAAAAAAGCTTTTGGGCACATCTCTTATGTCAAAGGCACCTTTCAAAAGGGCTTGGTGCTCCAAAGGGACTCTCCTGCTCACCTCTGTTGTACATCGTTTTTCAGAAGTTAATCACAATTTTAGGCCATCACAATCACAGCTACTGGTGTTCAATGGGGTTTACACCAAAACCAGACATGTCCTGCCCTTCAGCTGCAAGCCAGGCACAAAACCCCCTGAGTTCCATCATTCCTGAGGGGGCATCTCAGCAGCAAAGGGATTCTGGTTCCCACTGGATGATTGCACATTTGTGGCACAGGGAGAAGTGCCTGGCAGCCCAAACCCAGGCAGAGGAGAGAGCTGGAGCCCAGGCTGTCCTGATCCAGGCAATTCCCTCTCACAGAGCCCTGCAGGCAGGGCTGGGAGGGGAGGGGAGCAGCTCTGCTGTGCCAGCCAGCAGCCTGTGCCACACTGTGGGGCTCATTCATTTCTTCCTCACAGGGAGGGTTTGGGGATGCAGGAGGGATCCCCACAAACCTCTCTGGCTTTTCTGTGGGCATCACTACTGATGTTAAAGTTTGATGTCAGTGCTCAACGTGCTGAGAGAAGTATTGGTCTGGCAGCTTCTGTTGGGACTCTGCCAGTTTAGCTGTTTTTAACAGGGAAATTTAACTGTGTCTGCATGAAAACTGTACAGAGTGTAGAAATAAATATTTTACACATTTCAGCCTTTTTTTGTTTGTAAACTTAGAAAGAGAACCAGTACTGGGTGTTTGAGAGAGCAAATCTACACAATGCCCAGTGTGAGAGATTTCTGAAGATGAAAATTGACTCCTTGGAAAACCTCCCTGTATAATAAAACACACAGAGTTTTCTGAGGCTGATTAACTAGCTTGTTTCCAGTAAAATTACTTTCCCTTGAGAGGAACATTAAGATTTCTTTAATGCAATCTTCAGCCATTACCATTGATTATGGCTTCATTAAATATGAAAATGAGGATTTACTCTTTGCAACAGATATCATTTTCTGCATAAGTGAGTAAAGACTTTCCTCTCTGCTCTGCTCAAACAGAAGCGTGAACAAATATTTTATTTATGGACAGTTTTGAAGGAAGAAATTGCCCATGGCAAGAACACAGCTCACTGGAAAGTACTTTGCCAACAGGATGAAAGTCTGGGGCACAAATCACTCCAACCTAGGCAGCCTCTGAGGCACCAGGAAGTTAAATGCAATAAACATTCATTAGTGAGATAAGCTGATGAATCACAGCAATCCTTATTTGTGAATGAATCCATACATTTATTAAAAGGCCAATTGAAGACAGAAAGATATTTCAAGTGTAAAGCCAAGTTGATAATAGGAATGGATGTCTGGCAGGTACAATGGTTTCATCTAAAATACACATAAAATAGCTATAATTTAAGGAAAAACAGCAGAGAAATTCCATATTAATGTGTCAATAACATTTGAGCAGCACTAAAGATGGGGTTTTTTTCAAAATTATCTTTCTTGTTAAGTACTTTTTTGTAAATGTCTAACTTAATTCTGTCTTTGGAAGAAAAAAAGAAAAAAGCAACCTTTAAGAATCTCCTAGTACTGAGAGAATATCAGAGGTTTCTCTAATTAACACTGTTCTGTAATCAATATTCAGTCCAGGAAGCTTTGAAAAGTTAAATTCTGGGTAAAAAGACAACTTTTCTGCCTTGCTCTCGGGGTTACCAGAGGAGCAGGTGCTCTGCTGGTGCCAAGAGATGTTTTGAAAATCATATTCAGATTTTACCCCTACAGCTTTTGCACAGGCTGTTAGTGGACAAATTCACCAAATGCTTGCTTTAAAGGATATCCCCAGTTTCTCCATTTATCAAGGAGATTTTTTTTAAAGGGCTGATCTGTAACCTCAGGGATCAATTTAGACAAAAGTGCATCAGATCAATAAAGTAAGGAAGAAAAAGCAAAGCAAGCAAGGAACTCAAGAGGAATAGGAAGGTTTGACTTTTAAGAGGCTCTGCTTACACACCCTTACAAACAAGAGCTGTTCTCATGACTGATAATCTCACTCTTGGCTTCCCTCTAAACTGGTAAAAAGTGTATTTTTAATTCTCCATATCAAAGTGCCAGACATGGGTTTCTCTCTCGGGGCCAAACACATTTCCATTGCTCTCATCATTGTGAGGAAATAAAATAAAACAGGTCTCACTCTCAAAAAAAAAAAAAAAAAAACCCTTTTCATGATACAACACTCATATAATTAATGTTTACCAGTACCTGGTGAGGGAGGTGCATTCACCCAGAAAAATTGTAAATGAAAATTCACGCAGAAAAATTGTAAATGAAAATTTAAATTTCACAAACTTTGTCCTGGGTTTTCTCTAGAGTTTATTACCACAACCAGAGAGAGTTTCACTTTACCTCTCATATAAAAAGTGAATATTTTACCCTCAGTGTCTTATGGGATAAAGAAACTGTACAAACTTCAAACTCTGCAACAAGAAATCAGTTTCTAAAAAAAAACTTAAGAGCTATAATTTCAGTGCCATGTAATAAAATGTACTTGAAATAAGGTGAAATCATTCTGTCAAAGAGAATACAGCTTGTCAATCAAGAGCCTCTTTTTGAAAACAGACTAAAATAAACAGAGCAAAAGAAGAGTCCCATCGAGAGGACTCTCTGCAATTAAAATGTTACAGTGGCATCTTTTAAACTCCACTGAAGCCAGAGAAAAAGGGACCCTGGAGATCAGTAAATACCAACATCAGCAGGGAAAATGTAGTCACACATTCTCTAAGCCTTGGACCAGTCCAGCTCCAATGTTTCCAAACAAATTGCAATAATGGTGGCGACTGAGCCAGGCTCCAGTGCACTGGATTAAAGATTAAAGCAGTGGACAAATAGAAGCAGGAAGCTTTCCTCCATCTCAAAATTTGACATTGAAACTTATGGATGGTCTGTAAGTATCCTTTTCCTTAAATATTCCATTATCTGAAAGATAGATAAATAAAAGGCCTAAAAATGGAAAAAGTGGATTTTTCTTGTGGTGACACCATAATTTCTTAGAGCAGTCTTTGCTTTCTGCACAGCTTTGGAGCAGTACAAAGGAAGAGCCAAATAATCAGGTGATACAACCAAAAATACTGATGTCAGTCCTGGGAACAGTGAAATTAAAGACCTTTTAGGTCTTTCAGAGGTACCTCTAAGAGGAGGTTAAAGCCCAAATTAATACAAAATTCAATGCAAAAGGGTAATGCCAAATAATTTCTCAGTCTCCTGAACTATCCCAAATTCTGCTTTTGATCTGTCACAGAAATCAGAAAGAACCAGACTGAGGGATGAGCTTACTGCCTCCATTCGTGCAAGATTATCTTTCAATATAAGTTATTTTCTGTGAATGCAGTGTGAACTTGGCAAAACACACAAGCACATTCCTAATTTGTAACAGCTTTAATGGAGCACTGAAACGCAGCTGCTTAAGTATTTATTTGTTTATGATGATTTTTAATACTTTTTTGTTTATTATCATCCTGGATATCTTTTTACAACGTGCTCATCTCTGCCATGAATCAACAATGATTAGCATTAAAAGCCATACAATATTTATCACAGCAATGTTCTTCCTGCCTAAGGGGAGAAGCTAAAGAAAATAAGGGCTTCCATTTTAAGAACAGACAGTACAACGTTTAAAGATACTTGGGCAAATATTTTTTCTCCATAAAGGTACAATGCTGTAAACTTCCCTTCATAGTGGGAATGATCAGAGCAGCTCTTATCTGACAAATGAAGGCAGAACAGAAGCAAAAAGGACAATTTTGAACTAAATATAGCTTTGAAATGGAACAGAGGAATCTTTGTAACTCTGCAAACACCCATTGTGACCTAAAAACCAAAAAAGCCCTAAACCACTTCATAATATTTTTCATTTTTGTATGGTCCCCTGTTTATAAAACATGCTCAACCCACAGCAAGACACTAGAGGTGGTGAGCTGTAAATAAACATGTAGATAATGAAATTATTTATTTAAAATACTTTAAACAGTCAACTTAAAAGGTAAATAAACACGCTGAATGCATAAATAAATTATGTATAAGTATGAGAAAACTCCAGCATTTACTTTACCAAAAGAACCCGAGACCAAAATAAAATAAATGTACACGCATTTTAAAGATCACAGAGTATTTCTTATCTCCACTTCTTCAGCTAAAGCAGAAGAAATACCAGCTCTGAACAAGTACATGTGAAGGGTATCATAACTTGCCATTAAGCTGAAAGGAACCATGAAGGTTTCAAAAAGATTTACTGATCAGCTAGAGACTTGAGAGATCAAGGTAATGATGAATTTTAAGTGAAAACAACATTGTCGGATTTGAACTTCATTTTCTCATTTGCACTTCAATAAAAATACATTTTCCTTAAGAATACTTTTTCTTAAGAAAAAAAAAACCCAAACACCAGACACTTGATTCTTAATAAAATATTGAGTAGCTCAGGACAACATCTTAGACATCTCCAACTGGTGTTTTGAAATAGCACTAAAAATTAGTACATAAAATCACAGAACCAGAGGTTGGTTTGTGTTGGAAAGGACCTTAAAAATTATCCAGCTCCACCCTCTGCCATGGGCAGAAACAGGAAAAAAGAGCATTAACATGCAATCACCCTTAGAGTGTGCGTGGTTTTCTGATTTTTCTAACTCAGCAGCCCCCAAATGTGTCAAACCCCCTTTTTTGGCAGGTTTAGCTTGACTGAAAGAGCAGTCAGGTAACGTGGGGGGGATGAGGGTCGTGATAACCAAAGCTTCCAGCACCAAAGCCAAAATTCAGGTGTTTCAGAGATTCCAGCCACTCTTTCCTAAGTGATTTTGACAAGTTTCCTATAGAACACCTGTCTCTGATCAGCAAAGCCATGAACAATCACATCAATCAAGGAAAATGAAACACAGAATGAAAATTTCAGGGTTTCACAGTTTGTTCCTGTTCACCTCTCCTGCCTTGTGCCTCTCACCTGACCAGAGAAGAGCCAAGTGAACCCAGCACTGATGGGAAATCCATGATTTTCTCAGCTTTAATTAGGGGCAGCTACTGCAGGAGTCACTCAGGGTGATGTGCTGCCTTTAAACTTCCATGCAAGTGCTTCTGGTGTTCTCCTCCTTAAGATTATCCCCCCAAAAAAGAACCCACAGAGAGGAAAATCGTTTTGTATTACAGCAGCCTGAGAAGCCAATGGGGAAAAATGAGAAAGAGTTACTGCAATGACTAATAGCACATTAAAAATATATTAAAAAGGTGTAGTGTAAAATGAGATAATAAAAAACAGGTTAGTAGAAATTCATCCCCAGTGAATCATAATTTTAAAATATTTGCAGAAACAAATGGAATTACAATATAAAATCCCAATTATTTAGAATGGAGTCGAGTATCTTTCTGCCTCACATATTTACCAAAGAACTATAGAGATGCTGAAAAAGCTTTTTAAAATATAAAGTAATGAGAAAAATAATTTTCTCATAATAAAATCTTTGGCAAGCATAACTGTATAACCAAAAATCCACCTATTATAACTTCCTAACTGTTCAAACTACCTGCAAATGCACTAAAAGCTAATCCTGTGAGAGATGCAGAAATTCTCTGCTGCTGGAAGATTCCAGTTGGAAATTTGTACAGCAAGGTTGGAGATGGTGCTGAATTCATGCTTTGTTTTTAGCAGTTCACAGCCTGTCACACACTGGCTGACACTTAGACACAGAGCTTTGTGTTTCTTTTATTTCTATAGGAACAAACATTTGGTGGCAGCTTTTTTCAGCCCTCCATACAACTGCAAGTTTATTTGGGGTCCTGCTGAATTTGGAGCTGCCTGCAGATCTTCCACTGCTAGACACAGCCTACAGCTGGCAACGAAACTTGCTTGGCTCTTTTGCTCTGCTGTTTCTTGCAGAAGGTCACAACATGAGGAAGTGTTGCTTCATTTGTCCTAAAAATGGAAAAAAAGCTTTTTTTTTTCTTCCCAGTGTTGCTATCTGTGTTTTCATCTCAAAGGCTGCAAGGTTTTGCTGTGAAACCCACCCCAGAGTTCAAGGCTGCTGGTTGAGAAGTGAATGGCTGTGCAGCTCAAATCATGGAAATCAGTGTTTGGAAAAGCCCCCTGTGATCCTGGAGTCCAACCACCCACCCCATGCCCAACACAGAACCCCATCCCAGGTGCAGCTGAGCCATTGTTCAAATCCCAACAGCCTCATTGGCTTTTTGCAGCTTTCACTGTGCTAACAGCCCCCCTGTGTCCTCTTTAAAACACTCAGCAATTGGTACAAACAGTTAAAATTCCCCCTTTGCCATCCTCCTCCTCCTCCTCCTCCATGGCCTCTTGCCACCAGCAATTAGCACATTAGTGCCAAAATGACATTTCCCTGTCACTCTTTATACACCCCATGTGATTGTCAGCTGGCTAAATGTGAGGAAGAATTTAGTCTTGAATGCTTTGCATGCATGTAATCATTTATGATATTGGCATATCAACTGGGTATATGTCATTAAAAAAGAAGTTTACTAAATGGCAGGTGTGAATGGCTGTAATTTATTCATTCTTTCTGCAATTCAGCTGTCAAAATTTCAGCCTAAAATTATATTGTTAAAAATAATAATAAAAAATAGATCCAATAACAGAGAATTACTTTTTCCCCCCACCTAAGGACTAGAGGCAGCAATCACATTCTGCCCTAAATCATTTATCCAATCTTAATATTGTTGTTGAAATGACACTAAGAGAGCTCTAGGAAAGCAGGGAGAGAAACATCAGTGTCAAGACAATGATTTTTTTCCCAGTGAACTCTGTACTGCACTGGATAACAGCTCAGTCAGAGAGGGACCAAATAACAAAGCAGAGCCCCCAAGTGTACAGCCCCTGAGTCCTGCCATGGCAGGTCTACAGAAGCACAGTTCTCAATATATTTTACTTTTTTTTTTTTGGTGAGACCTGTCTCTAATTTTCCCCCAGAGGTTGTTTGGGCACTGAACAGGCTCCCATGGCTCCCATGGTCATGGCTCTGAGCCCCCTGAGATCACAGAGTGGGATTTTTGGGGTGTCCTGAGCAGGGCCAGGACTTGGACTGGGTGATCCTGATGGGTTTATCCCAGCTCTGGACATTCTGTGATTCTGTGATAGCTTTGCACAGTGACTCCATCCCAGTTTATTAAGGACTGAATTCATCTAATCAAACTATAACCATGGCAAAATTAAACAATGGGATGATACACCCCACCCTAGAGAAGAAGGGGAACAAGCTAGTGTGGTTCGTCCTCCGCCCTAAAAGCTTTGAGGATGAGATGAATGATCCTCAATAATAGATAACTTTTTTTTTTTTAGCTGGAATTTGGGCACATTATTTTTCTCATCATTCTGACCTTCACACCACCCACCCTCACTTAATTTGGCTCCTACATCTGGAGCAGCCCCCCTGATTCCCTCCAAGCCCCTGCTGGATCACCTCTGTCTCTCTGTCTCACTCAACAGTGAAGTCAATCCGGTGAGGTGCAAGGCTCAGCTCTTTTCCTACCACTGAATGAAATGGAGGCATTTCAGCACCTTGGAGGATCTGAGCCTTCTGGGGAAAATGAGAAAATCGCAGGAAAATAAACTGTTGGGATTTGAGGCTATAAAGCCTCCTTTCAAAAGCAATGAAAAGATGTCACTCAACAGCAGGATAAGGCTTTGGACTTGGCTGATAATTTAGATATCAGTGAACTTTGTCTGTTTACAAATCCTGAGAGAAACACACACTAAATTCCATTAGCAATCCAACAGCTTGAGGTTTCATTTTGAGGAAAAAAACCAATCATACAAAAAAAAAAAAAAAAAACAAAAAAAAACGGAACCCTTAAACTTTAGTTTAAACTTTAGGTCAAGACCCCTGGAGTTATGAACAAGATTTAAACCCAGAATCAGGCTGCTCACAGAGCACCACAGGAGTGATTTGTTAACAAAACGATGTCTTAATGAAGGTGTGCTGCACAGATCTCCTAAATTAAATAAAAGTTCTCTTCCTGCCCCTGAAGTATCCTTCAGCTCTGGCTTATTGTTTTGATCTATCACAACTGGAAAGGCAGCAGAGGCTGTACCAAAACCAGAAAAACATCAGTACAGGCAGTCAGAAAAGTGAAGTGCCAAAAGCCCACAAACCTCCAGTATGGAGTTGTGGCCCTACTGAAGGGACATTGAGTGGGGTGCTTGCATTAAACTCACAGACTAAAATAATTCCTGCTGCACATTAGGGGTTCAAATCCAACCAAATCCCCAAAGGACGCACAGATGGTGTTTAGAGAAGATCTCTGCTTCCATTCCTCACCATTTTCCAAAAATTGGCTGAGTCACAGGTATCTGGTGATGACACCTGGACAGAACATGGCTTAGCTACAAAAAGGCCTCTGAGATCCACAGGGAGAGGATTTAATCAGACTTCAAATGAGAACTGAAATGTCAGTGTTGCAGGAAATTTGTTTTTTCTCTTGCTAAACCACCACACAAAAGATCGATTTTTTTTTTTTATTTGGCCGCACTAATTGAAGGTATGTTAAATGCATGACTTGGATAGAATGCTGTTACAGTAAAACTGAAATAATTTAACAGTAATTTCACAAATCACACATCCCAAGCAGACCGTGGAAAATGATCATTGTACTATTAAAAATAAAACATGCTCCAAAATGGTTTGAGTATTATGGATGAAATACAGCTTTCAAAATAAACATGCATCCAGAAAGAATATCCTTAAATCTTAAAAGCTGTTAAAAGCTCTGACATTTCTTGTTATTAAAGGTGTTTCTCGTGAGACTAGATGATTTTATGATTTATCTTTATTTTCCTACCATAGTTCCAAGTTCAGCCTACAATTTCATGCCAAAATGCTAAGCAATTAAGAAATTATTACACCCTACTGCTTCTGAATTTCTCTGTCCTTCAGATAACTGCTAATTTAGCACCAAAATGGCACATTAGAGTGCTGGGCCCAGAGCTGTGGTTGGATCTTGATTTGCAGGGTCCTGGAAGGGAAGTGCAGTATGATGGTGCACAAACCTTGCACTGTTTCCACTTGCAAAGAACATTTCTCTGGGGCCATGAGGACAAAATATTTTGGGATTTTTTTTTTTCCCTTTCCAGACAACATCTGTGCACTGTTCTTGGCAAGGAGGTTCCCCAGCTGTGGCTGGGACAAATGCCCAAGTGCAGGAGGAAGGGCTCAGTGCCTGGGCAATGATGGCTTTGGGGAAGGAGGGTTGAGCTGGGAGAACATTCCAGACAGGGAATTTCTCCCTCATTTCTGCATCTCCTATCTGTCCAAAATGGAAAAGTGATGGATCTGGTCTGTTTTTGGAGACCACATGGCCTCAAAGCATGGATTTGGAGCATTGGCTGTCCTGGAGGGAATGTGATCTTGCGTTTTCCTGTGGCACTGGAGCTGTAGAATGAATGATATTGCTTTGGGGAAAAAAACCCAAACTTACTGTGATAATTTTTTTCCTGTACATTCTCTACTGTAGCTTTTGGCAATTGCCTACTTGTTTGAATTATCTCCCAGTTAATGAGTTTGCAGGGAACTACCAGCCAATATTTCATTTAATAGCTTCTCCTCTTAGGACTTTTCCAATTTTTTTTTCCCCTAGTCTCCAACAGCTCGTTGTCTCTGTTAGATGTTCAACCTGGTATGCATCGTTTTAGCTTTTATTTAATTGCTTTTGACTTTCAGTTGCCACAGTGCCCTTTTTCATGTAATAACAGGCAGCAAGGACTGCCAGCAAAGCTGTGAATTTTCAAGGGTTACTGCAATTTTTTTTCTCTTGTAAATCTATTCCTTATGATAAAAGGAACAGTATACATCTGTTCTGCAATAGAGAACTCATTATCTTTTGGGGCTTCTATTAGCTACAAGCTGTGCAACATATTTTTTTTTTGCAAAGGATGGTCATTTGCAAGTGAAGTAGGGAATCTGTTGGATGCATTTAGCAAGAGATTTCTTTTGTAATTTCTACGGTCAGAGAGCAATGTCAAAAAGTTAAGAAATTAATGAAAAAAAATAAAACACAAAAAATATCACAGCTAAAAATTATAGAAGGTCCAAGTTGTCTGCAGTTCACCAGAGGCCATGAAGAAAAAAGGTTAAATGAGGCAGAAATAAAGAAAAGCCTCTGCTTGTATAGGGCAACCCCATAACCATCAGTGTGTAAATATATCTCTTTTTTCTTACTCTTTTCATTTCTCACTTATAGCTTAAGTGAGGGCATTAGGAAAGGTGTAAAGTTTTAGCACTATGGCTTTTCAGTAAATTTAATACAGTGGAATGATGTCACCTTCAGTAGTTCTTGAATATCATTAGTAGGTGTCTCCCAGCCTCTGGAGAGCTCTTTTCAGAGATGCGTTAATTATTCCTAAACTATTCTTAACAGAAATTAGCACATCAAAGCAATGAGAAACCAATGAGAAAAAATTCCCTTTGTAGAAGTGCTCAAGTTCATGTATTGAGCCTGTGTGATTATAAAAGGTAACAATTCTGGAAAAGTCACGTAAAAGGAGGACATAGAGAGAGTGATGAAATAATTTATTTTTCCATTCCTAAAAATTCAGTGAAATTCCTCCAAAATTCTCAATGCTTTACAGTCAGGCTGCTGGAATGCAGATTTTTTCAGAATATGTACACACACACACACATATATATATTTATATAATATATGTATAAATAAAATTCTTACTTAGGAAGGAGTACAAGGCAGCCTTAACTTGGTTTTCTTTGCACATCTTCCTCTTATTTACATTAAAGAACCAAAATCAATCCCTGCTGCTATTATTGAATTCAGCTCTTTGACAAGAGCTTGGTCCACACCACAGTGGAAGAACCTGGACACCTGACAGTTTGATTTTGAAAATAATTCCAGGATGGATTAGATTAAAACCAAGAAATAAGAACATTCAGTTATAATCATTCATCTGATAATTCCACTCCATAAAGGAGAGGTGCCAATAATTCCTGTCCTCCAATGCCACAGCTGAAATTCTTGTTAGCAGAGGTCTCAAGGCAAAGAAGTTCCAGATCATTGGGCATTTTATGTCACTTTAATGTTTAGGGAGGCAGCTGAGGAAATATATTGGCTTATACTCCTCTTCCAGCATTCATCATAGACAGAATTTATAGGCCAAATGAAGGACCAGGTTTCCTTTTTTAATAGATGCCTGCAATGTTATTTCCATGGTATAAAGTATAATTAAATTCAAATATTCATCCTATTAAACATTTCAACTTTAGTTTGAATCAAGTGCAGAGATACATTCTCTGCCAAGCTGCCTGTCTGCAGAGAAGATTAACAGGGGAGACAGGCTGGGAAGCAGATTCATTCCAGCACTTGTGGATTTTAAGATTAGATTGGCCATTTCTTTTTATGCAGAATGTAAACATATCTGCAATTACCTCTGAGAGAAAGCTGAGTTCTTGTAAGGTATGATTGATATGGCAGCTACTGTGTAGAGACACAGCACTGCTCTTCCTTTGACTCAATATTCCGATTAGGCTGTGGTAACTTTGTCAAATAAACCATATTTTTATATTTTTATATTTTTACAGCAGCATTGACAACACAATGATGTCATCCTGCAATGGACGTGCGGGAAGATTTGTCATTATCTGCTCTTAAATTCACTAAACTGAAAGTTGAGCAATTTCATCAAAGACGACTCCAGAAAAATCTACATTTTGAACTGCACTAGGCTGGGAGATAACCCAGCTTCTTCATGGTAGGAGAGAACAAAGTCATGACAGAACACAAGACACAACAAGGACAATTCCTACACTCTCAAGTAGTGAAGGATAAAAAGACAAAATAAAATCTATGCTGCTCAGACTATGCAGTTTTCACCTACAAAGTTTTGCTGCCACAGTTATAAATGCTCTGAGAACAACAATCAGACCCTCAAATCCTACATGTATTGCAAAACCATGTTTAAAATTGCATTTTGAGCTGAAACTGTAATCTCACACAGAAAAACTCACAGTGAGGGCTCTTCAAGGAAGAAAAGTTCCTTGAGTTCCTTTTCAGTCCTTTCCCCGTGGTTCAGTAGCATTAGAGACTGTCAAGACTTCCTCCAAAATTAGGAGATGTGGAAACTTCTAATAAAAAAATCTGAATCTCTTGGACCTGTCAGGAGTATCCAGATGAATCCCTCTGGAGAGCAATTGCATCTTCCCCTCCTGAGGAAGGAAATTCCCTGGCCCAGTGTCACAGAGTCTGCAGAGAGACAGAACAAGGCTCGCCTCTCCCCTGTCCACTGGATCAGGTATTTCTTCATTTCCCTATGGGGGTTTGGGGTTTTTTTGTTCTTTTTTGAAAATTTAATATCTTTTAATACCTCCTCTATTCCAGACCTAGGCTTTGCAGAATCTGAAGAAGAGCAGCCTTTGGAAAGCAGATTGAAGGGGACATGCAGAGCTGATTAAGTGACAAGTGTTAAGTTAGAGAACTTGAAGAATCTCAGCTTGAATTTTATATGAGTGTTAAGGACAGCATTAGCAATATAACTTTTTAAGAAGAAAATATCCAGAAGTAGTGCCAATCTGCCTGCAGATTACCAATTAAAATTTTTTCACTCTGGCAGTGATAGTGCAAAGTTATCAGAGAACTTCTGAATTGAAGCTAGATAACCACCAACCCTAAATAAAATGATCTTTAAGATAGTAGAGCAGCATGCAGTACATGCAAATTCATGGCACTTTATATCTGCCTGCTTTCCAATTCCTACTCAAGCATCCCAGTGTCCAGCAAATCCTTAGTCTGGCTCCTTCTTCAGCCTTCTCCCAGCTTCAGATCTTTGCTTATCTCTGGAGAATTATAAAAGATGTGTATCTCTTTAGATCTTTGCTTATCTCTTTGGTGCTGGAAAAAAATGGAAATTGTTTGGGGAGTCATGGACCTACAAATGACACTGGGAGCTCAGAAGCTGTTCCACTGCACTGCTTTCAATATTCTGGGTTACAGGTCTGGGTGAAAATAAACTTTAAAAGGCAGCACATTAAAGGTTATTTGAGCTTTCTTGTTGGAAGAAACGGGGACAGATCATTTTACAGTTAATTTTATAGAATAGTTTGCCTTGTTGTCCACAGAATTTCCAAAGTTTACAAGGAGAAGCCTGTTACCCAATATAAATTAATTGTACCATCAACTCGGTTCTTAGCAGGTGTTTTTATTGTGAGACTACTAAAGGATGGCTTTTATATAAAGATGTTTTAGATAAAGGCAGCTTGACTCAGTGTCTGTACCATTAACTCATCTGTGGTAAATACAGGAAAAATGTGTAAAAAGTAAAACCATATGCTGAAGCAAAAGCAAATAACTAACTTGTGCCACTGGTGCTACTGGGGCAAGAGCTGTTACAGGTAAGCAGTAAACTTCATTAAGGTTAGTCAGTAAAATAAAAGTGGGCTTATTGGCTTTTTGGTTTTAATTCTACTCTCAGTCCCTGCTTTATTCACTCCACCCTCCTTCCCTTCCCATCCCCTGCCCCCTGCAATAAATGAGGTGATTTCCACAGGACTCCCCTGCAGCCACCTGGACAGCAAAGAAAGGGAGGCACACACACAGACACAGAAGGGACACTGCCAGCGCTGCCCACTGAACCCTCACCCTGCCATTTGCTGGCTCTTCTTTCCAGCTGCGATCATAAAAACCATTCAGGAAGGTTTTGTGAGATTAATTAACAGAAGCCAAAAAAGCTGAACAGGCTCTAACCTTTCTAATTTCATGGTGTATAAAACAGAAGTAACACAGACGATTATCTCATAGGGAGGAACTCAAGACCTACAAAAGGTTTAATAATTCTGAAATATTTATAGAGACAGACACAGGGAATGTTTTTGTCACTGAGATCAGGAACAGAGCAGCTTTTCCTGCTCATGTGGAAACTGAATCTCTACACTGAGGTAAATATTCTGCTTTCCTTCCTGTTTACCAATTCTCTTAATTTTATTTCACCTTCCTTTACCCTACACGACAGGTGGGTATAATGTCAAAAACTGTATAAAATTAAATGGAGTAAACTTGGCAATTTGTACTGCATTTAACATGTGGGGATGTTATATAAAGGTGTCTTTATAGAAAAGAAAACTTCATCTTGACTTTTATCTTTTCACCTCAGAATTGGGAGATTTTTATGGTATAAACATTCATGCTTTTTATCTAGATTTGTGTTTAAATTAAAAGTATATGTGCTAAAAAGTAGCAAATTAAAAGTGTACACAAGTGAAGTGATAAGAAGATCAAGTCAAAACCAAATCTAATCTTCTTAAAGTAAGACTTAGCTTGTTCAGTGGATACAACTACAGGATATATTTTCACTGGTGAAACTAAAACTGAGTATTCAAAGCCATAAGATCAATTATCTTAATGAAATATAAGAATTAAAAGAAATGTATAGGTGCAAAAAATATGTTTCCTTTTAAATTTAAAAAATGCTTTGTAACCTGACAAAACTGTCATTTAAAACAGAATGGAAGATATTTGCTTCTCCCTTTCCCCTGTTTTAAGTTAAAAATATTTCTCAAATTTGATAAAAACTGTGCAAAGTTTCAGGTGCCAGATTTGAGATCCTGGCTGTTGTGCACACAGGTCATGATGAGCAGAGCATCCAATACAGTAAAACAAATAAATAAAT
>PYHW01010768.1:2474976-2505794 GCA_013186435.1 Turdus rufiventris | reverse complement strand
GGAGGATGGATCTGTCTATTGGCAATGCACACTGAGGCAAATCCTGCCTGCACTGACAATTTATTGGCTTTTCTGCTGTGGCACACGGAGCAGTGGCCACAGTCCCTGTCCCCAGCCCTGTTGACACCAGCCTGGGATTTATGCCAGTGAGCACAAGGTGGGTGGGATGGAGTTTCAGCTGCACCAGCCTCAAACCATCTCCTCAGTTTATGGCACATGATTGCAGCTCCTGGGGATTTATCGCCCTTTTCATGCGCTTTTAAAGGAGCTGGATGAAATATGGTGGAGTGGATGCTGCCAGGCCCCTGACTCCTGCAGAGCCTGCACAGAGGGGATGGCAGGGCAGCACCCACCAGGGGTGATTTAGAAGTGTGTAAACACAAACTGAGGGTTTATACCACTAATAAAGCCTGCCCAGAGGGCTGCAGCATGCTCCCTCCCTGCAGGCTGCCACACAGCCACGAGGCTTTTTCAGATAATGCTTTCCTGGGACTGCAGGATCTTTCCATTTATTGATTACATGGATGAGTTTATCTCATGTGTCCAAAGTGTTTGGAGCTTTAAAGCTCATCCCTCTCTCTTCTGAGACAACAGAAGGAGATGCACAAAGCAGGTGCAAAAGCCCAGGTGCAAAAGCCACTGGTTAGTAAATTAGTGCATAAATTTCATTTTGCAAACAATTACATCCTGAATTGCACAAATTCATCTGAGCCCTTGTGTTCCAGTACCCAGCAAGGACTCCAGAATTTTTTTAATAATTCATCTGTTCTTTAATTAAGAAACATACTCATTTTTATTTCATGCATCTGAGCTATGATGCAAAAGGAGCCAAAACTCCAACCTGCTCTGTGCAAGGAAGTGTGAGCACTTCACCACTTGAATTGTCCAAGGCACAGGGACCATAATGCTTTTACAGCCTTTAACTTCAGGCACTAATGCTGATCTGGCCATGAGGCTGATTTTTGGAATATTTTGTGTGTAACTATGAAAAAAGCAAAAAAAGCACATTTTAGCAGGAGGGGTGGTGAGTGCACAAATCACTTGTGCAGAAAGGCAAAGAGAATTTTCTGTCTGGGACTGAAGAAGGTGACTCATTTCCAGTTCTCCCAAGCAGCTCAGTAATTCTGCCTGTGCACCCAGGCTGGTCTGGAGCCTTTCCTGGGTTTAACCTCTGTCTGCTGGAAGCCAGGACTAATTGAGCCCTGGAGTGGGAGCAGCCTCTGCTCCCAGACACTCCCTTCACAGACCCAGGCTGAGGGAGCTGCTAATTGCTACACATGAGATTATTTTAATTTCCTCCAAATGCACTGCTTTCACCGCACTTGCATACCTGGGAACCTGTTAATTACTTGCTAGTGCTTTTTAATTTATTCCTCTCAATTTCCAACAGGCAGATTACAATGGATGTACAGCTTTGTCTGCCGTAACGCAACAAATTATTAGAAAATACATATCTTTCCATCATGTACATACACAGTAAATAAATATAGCAGAATCCCTAATAAAAGATCAGATATTTGTGTCTATATATGCTCATCTCTCTGCAATATATGCCCATCATGCATATTAAAATATATATATATATATATATATATATATATATATATATATATATACACAATAACCATATTCATATACAGCTGTATTTTATTCCACCCAGATCTGTGAAAAATTTCCTACTGGGATATACAAAGCAGCTGTGCATAATTAGCCTGGCTGCTGCTTGGCTTCTGCTTGGAAATTTAAATATTGACATTACAGATGTTTCCACCTAGTTCACATCCGTTACATTTACAGGCCAGATTACAAAGGATTTGGAGGCAGCGAGAGGAGTTTTGCTGAAATGCAGATGATTAATCCCAAGAAAGGATGGCTGAAAGTTTGCCATCAGCAAGTTTTCAAGTTTGCCCAGAAATGAACACATCTGGAAGAAAAGGAACTTAGAAACTGCTCTGCTGAGTTAATGCCCAAAGCTGAGCACTCCATCTCCAGTAGGAAGGCCTGGGGAAAAGCTGTGGAACAGGCAGGTTTTAGCAAATAAAAAAGTTTTGTGTATTCTCTAGCTCCCCTTGACTCAGAGGCTTCCTCATCCACGGTTTTATTACAATTTATTATTTCATTTTCCACAAGAGCTCATAGCAGTAAGTTTCATAATTAAATATGTAACATTTGACATTTCAAATCTCCTCTAAATCTAAGTGTTGCTGTGAGTGGCAATGCTGAGAATCAAAAATCTTCAGGTTCAAACATTTAATTTTGAGATAGTTTTGAGGTGAATTTTCGGAGATTTTTCTGCTTTGCAGGTCAGATCTTTAGATACTTCTAAGTTTATACTGCAAAAACCCAACTCAGTAAAATATCAACAAATAAACATTTATGCACAACACTGTAACTTCTGTGACAATAAGACTCAAGTGTCACCCTAATCCAGAATCAGAATACTGGAAAATTCCACATTCTGCTTTTACCTAAATAAAAAGATTATATCCTTTTCTTCCCTTTTCTAATGGCTCATTGTGGCTTAAAAAAAAAAATCAGTAAAAAGACAATTTGTAAACACACCCTCTGATTTCCCTTTGTCCCCTGGGATTTAAAGGTCAAAAGAAGAAAACTGAGACTTCACCAAATTCAATGCAACTTGATTCATTTTACAGCTTTGGCAACCTTCTTCTGCCACAGGCCAGCAAGGATTGCAAGGCACAAATAAAGAGAGTCTGGAAAACAGTACCAGAATATTTGAAATGTATCAAAGCTTGCAGCAGGTGTGTAAAAGTCAATGATGCCAAATTTATTTTTGCCACTTTGCTAGGCCAGCCAGCCTTTTATTTCCTTTTCATGGACTTTTTGGACTCCATCTGTCATCTACAGTCCATTTCTACTAATTTATGTATTAAACTTATTGTTAAGTATAAAAAAAAACAAAACAAAAACAAAACCAAAATAAACCAACAAACCAAACATCCTGGAAGGTTGTTCCAAATAAAAAGGCACCACTTCAGCACCACTTTTCATTTGCCTGAACTACTGCACTATTTTCCAGTGCAGAGCTACCAATGATACCCAACCCCTTCCTCATGTTTTATCCATCTCTACAAATTACTATTTTATGATACTGCAGAACCCTTTAGGCTATTCTTCTTAATTCCTTCTGTTTCCTCTCCAAATGTCTCCAAGTGTCCCTTTATTTCCAGCAATTATTTATAGACATCTGTCAGTCCAGGCTGCTTGGCTGGAATGCAATGGATCCAGGCTATTGTGCAGCACAGAAAACAAGTTACTTTCTCTAAATGCAATTCTCAAGCAATTTTGCTAAACCACTGCAGTTAAGATTTAACCCCACTGGGTTTGCAGCATATTGTTGTAAGTCACATAATGTCAAATGTGTTTAAAATAATTTCTGCTAAGTGCCTCCAGCAAGAGAAATGAGGTGGCTGCCAAGTTCATTTGACCCTCCTACACTTTCCAACCTCTAAAAGTGAGATATCCAAATGTTCCTGCCTGCCTGTGGAATGCATGGATTGGAGTCACCCTCATTAATGTGCTGAGGTGCAAGACACAGATCCTCAACCCTTGAGCTGGCAGCTGGGAAAATCGGAGATCTACAGGAAATAAACTGGGTCATAAGTCAGAAAACAAAAACATGAGAAATCAGCAGTACAGCAAAAACAAAACCCATTACAGTCAGTCCAAAAATTGCCATCAGTGTCACTGAATCAGGCTCAGCCATTATTTTCCTGGTACATATATGCTGACTGCAACCTCCCACAGAAATGGGAGCTGGTATAAATAAAAAACAACAAATCAAACTGGTTCTTCTGTCTTCAAACAGTTTCTACTGGTCTTCTAATTCATTTATTTATGATAAATAGCCTCCAAGTTCGCAGTTCCTCCAGGAAAAGACCTGATAGAAATCTCAGCACATCTGTGGTCACTTTAAGCACACATTTGAGTGTACTTTGTTAGGATTTGACTCTGGGCTATTTTCAGAACCACGACAATTTTCTCTGAAAAGAGCTAATTTACTGTAACTAACTATATTATTAAATTTCCGTAGGAATGATATATCAAGAAATAAATCTGGAGCAGTATCACCTAGCAGTCACATATTTTTAGCATTAATTATAAGATCTGGCAAGCCCTAGCTTGAAATTCAGATGAATACTCATTGTAATGCAGTTTATATCCTCAGTAATTATAGGCAGGTATTTGCCTCTCCAGATATGTGATGGCACTTAAATTGTAGGTGTCCAAATAACCAGTGGTGTTTATTGTGAGTTTAAAACTCACACACAAAAATGTGAATGGCCTTAGTGACATGGAAAAAGTGATTTAAACACCATCCAAAGCATCCTCACTGGGACTGTGCTCAAATGCTCTTTAATTATTCATTGGCAGATTAAATGAGTACAAAAATCACACACTCATTTCCATGTTTTCTTTAGTTTTGGTGGGTTTATATCTACCTCAAATAGAAGAGGAAAGAAGATTCTTAAAAGGGGCTTGGCACAACTTTTCACTGTAATTTCTGTGTTGTTCTCTAATTAAGGAATTAACTTACAAATCATTAAGGAAAAAAAAGTTACCTTGCAAAACAATAAAAAGCTGGAAAATATGTTATACAGCAACAAGTAATATTCACTTGATTTTTAAAATCAAGGTTTACATATTTAAGTTTTTTTATGCTATCTCTCTCTAAGATTTATTTATCAATAGTTCTCTGATATTCCTGATGAATAAACAACATCTAAGTTCAACTGTGGAGTCAATAAATGAGTGAAAAGTCTCCAGATAATTCCATTGGTTTTGTGACTGATAAAATTGTGGCCTAACAGGAAAACACACAGGAACCTTGCAATGGATAATTTATAGTAAGATAATAACATCATCTGAATGTTTTAAAAAGGCCCCAAATCTTTCAGATGAGTTCCACACTATATTTGCATCTTTCTGTGCATAATTGTGCATCTCTCATGGAGTTATTGGTGTCCATGGACATTTACACTTTGGTCCAGGGAACATCAAGAGAAATCCAAGATCCCTAGTTGAGTATTTTTTATTTTTAGCAGAATTTCAGTGAGGGAGTTTGATTCAGAGCTTGAACAAAGCCGCAGGTGGCCGTGATAAGAAATAAGGTTATGCATCCAATGCAAAGCCTTCCTTTTGCAGCTTCAAAAATGAAATAGAGCACAATTGCAATCCAGAGAGAAGGACTCAAGAATCTCACATGCAAGCACATCAGGATTTCCATCCAGCTGTGCAGTGCTGTAACCTTTGATTTGGAACAGCACGACAGCTGCTGGGGCCCTTCCAGCTCGGAATATTCTCTGATATTCTGTGATAAAATAGCAGAGCCTGATGAATAATTTGAAGATATGTGCCACCAGTTGTGAAGAACTATGGAAAACAGATGTAAACACCAGGAAACCTTGGCTGAGTGGGTGCCATCTGCATAGAGAGCTGAGAGTGGTTCCAGCCAACCCTGATTCCACAGGTTCAATTGTGCACAAAATAATTTTGCAAGCATTGGTGCTCTTGACACCAGGCAAATGAGGTTATGAAGTTTAATGTGATGAATACCTGGAGGGAAGGGAAGGAGGGTAAGGAAAGGAAAGTTGAGAAAAATTATTCAAACTTTGGCCAATGGGAAAGATAATCAAAATGGTAAATGATGACTGAATCAATACAAAGCAGCTGTAGGAGAAAATGGATGAAACTATTACAGAAGAATTCACTGGAAGTTGGGCTGAGAAACATCTCTACTGAATCAGAAGTGTAAACTTCAATATAAATAGTTGGAAAAGAAGATAAAGCAAGGAGACTTTATGGATAATAAAAACAGAGAATTGCCAGTTTAAAAATGTACTAGAGACCTACAACAGAAAAGAGTGCTCCACTGGCAGCCATCCTCTCAATTATGAAACATTTCTTGTTTGGCTGAAAAGATCATCAATATCTTCATTACATTCTTGTCACAAGTGAGGTAAATAAACATTTTCCTCAAAATTTGAATCTGTTGAAGGAGCAGCTTGTAATGCATTTCATATTCACAGGTTTTTAGATATGAAGAACTCTATCTGAAAATGCAAAATTCACCAGAAAGCTCACATAATATAAGGGAAGAGTTTAACTTGGATGATTGTACCCACATTAAAACTTGGAACAATATCTTACCATTGTAGCATTTCCTCACCAGACAAAATCAACAGGAAATTTAATCAGAACATTTTCCTTACTAACTTTAATTATCAATGTGTTTTTGTTTTGTTACAACTGTTGTATCTGCATTTACAACATCTGTTTGTCAGCATTGTTCAGTATTTCAATCTGCCCCAACATTAGTTTTTCATAATGTGCTTTCCATTTATTTGTATTATTTACTAAACTCATGTTACATAAACAAATAAAAATAACCCTTCCAGTAACTAAACTTACAGGAAAAAATTTGAAATTCCTACTCTGCGCAGAAATTGCTCGTGGAATTTGGTTTGAATTTTAATCATATCCTAGGGGTCATCTTCATTGATTCAAGAGATGAATAAAAAACATGAACCTAAATCAAAGCTCTTATTTCCCCCTAATTTCTGGGTTTTAATTCTTTTTTTTTTTTTTAACTGCAGACTTGTTTTTCAAAACCCATTACCTGTTTTCCCAAAGCTGTGTTGCTCCCACTCCTTTTTGTGGACGACGGATCCGGCGAGCCACAACATCAGCAAGAAAATTTGTACAATATGATAATAACGCCCTCACCAAAGGAGAATTTGTCTAGAATTACTGAGCTGAGAGTGGCATGGACTCACCTGTGGCAGATCCCTCCATGACATGACCCACGTAGGGCCCCTCTTTGAACATGGGTCTGTTGTCGTTCTGGTCGATGACCGCGATCTCCAGGCGGACTGGGCCATCGATGATTTTGCCATTCGTGTCCACGACCTCAACTTCCAGCTGTGGGGACAGAAAAAGGAGTAAAGCCATGAATTCACTGTCACAGTGGGAAGAGAGAAAGGAAAAAAGGAGTTTTGATGAGTGTTGGTGTAGCCACACCCTGCCAAGGGCGCTGCTTGCAGCCCATTCTTTTGGACCAGGCTCAGAGCAGATTTCTCCTCTAAGCAAGAGACAGATGCCCCCTGGCAGCTTGAAATTCCATGT
Organism: Turdus rufiventris; assembly: GCA_013186435.1. Taxonomy (NCBI): domain Eukaryota; kingdom Metazoa; phylum Chordata; class Aves; order Passeriformes; family Turdidae; genus Turdus; species Turdus rufiventris. The sequence continues at coordinate 2,498,648 of PYHW01010768.1, read as the reverse complement.
TGCCCAAAGAATTCATAGACTAGAGCTTTAAAAAGCCAAAAAATTTGCAAGACTGCTTGCAAATTTGATCCTAATCATGTGAAGATTTGGTTAGAATTTATTTCTTTTATCAAGCACCTTGCCAGTGGACATATAGAATTATCATGGCAGAATTGACATTAATGCTCACTCAAAAGCCTTTTTAAAACAAAGAGAAAAAAAGAAACTAGGAAAAACCAAAAAAAAGTAGGAATGCTGTAGACATCCAGACATTTTCGCAACGGTGATGGCATGAAGTGTTTGTTAAGCCATTTTCAAAGTTCTCTGAGTTTTCTAATCAGGTGTGGAAGAATGAAAGAACACCTGCAGTCTCAATCAAATGGGTATAGTCACAAGCTGAAGATGTGTTTGGACTTTCTTTGCATCCAAAAACTGGAGAGAAAGATCCTATTGCACATCTCAACCCTCCAAACCATCTGCAGTGCAAAATCCCAATGAGTCACCAGGGCAAACCGCGCCAAAACGTCTTAAACAGAAGAGAAATCAATTTAGATGGCAACTGTGTGCTATACCTGCAGCTCTCACCCCTCACAAGAAATCAATAAAATTCAGCAATAAACAGGTCTGAGACACCCCTATCATTCTCACCTGTCCTTCCCATCCCTACACTCAACTTTTTAATGGAGTTAAACCAGCCAGAAAATGAACTTGAGCTCAGATGTTGGTATCACTCTCTCCCAGTGTTTCCCTGAGAAATGGTGCCAGAAGGGGCTGGAAGTCTCAGAGCATTTTGTTTATACTGTTAATTTATTCTTCATTGCCCTGTCTTATACCTGTAAGTTATTTATAACTTAGTGATAAATCCTGCTGGGAAAGAAATAGGTCAGAATCCTAATTCCTTATTAAAATGGATGGCTTATTATCACCTTTCTCTGTTTTTTGTTATGCTTATTAATACCTTACGCTTTTTTAATTCAAAGTGTTGGGTGTGAGTAGGAGTATTTGTTATGAGTGAGACGCCCCCTTACAGGCACTGTTTGTAAATAGTGTCACAGTCCATTTTAACATCTACTCACTGCTTATCCTCACCTGTCTAGGAGTTGTTTTGCCTTTCCCAAGCCTTATTTTGTATTATATGGCTTAACAGCTTAAAGGTAGACAAATATTCTGATTGGAATGAATCCCATAGCTTTGGCACAGCTGAAGATTTCTGGGAGCTCTTCCCCTTTAACTTCTGGGCTTGTTCAACTCTGAACTCCAAAGCCAATGCAGGAACCTTTGCCATGGGGTGTGATGGGGAGTGGGAAGGGACAAGAGATTCCATTCCTGGACTACATTAAAGTCAGATGCAGTTTTAGCTACAGATGGAAACTGCTGACAAAATGAATCATAGAATAATTTGGCTTGGAAGGGACCTTTAAAGTTCTTCTATTTCCACCCCCTGACATGGGCAGGGAGACCTTTCAGTGGACCAGGCTGCTCCAAGTCCCATCCAACCTGGTCTTGAAGGTTTTCCAGGGATGGAACACCCACCACATCTCTGGGCAGACCACGACAGTGTTTTACCACCCTTATTGCAATTTCTCTCTCCTTATATGTAGATAAAATCTCTTCTCTTATTGAAAACCATTATTCTTTGTCCTATCAAACAGGTCCTGCTAAATTTTTATTCCCAACCTTTTTGTAATCCCCTGCAAGGGGCTCTAAAGTCTTCCTGGTGCCTTTTCTTCTTCGGACTGAACACTCCAGCTCTCTGAGCTTGTCCTTATAGAAGTGTTCCAGTCCTCTGCTCATTTTTGTGGCCTCCTCTGGACCCACATATCCATGTCATCCCTGTGCTGGAGGCTCCAGAGCTGGACACTTCATCATTGTAAAACTGACTCATCAAAACTATGTTAATTGCTTTGGGAAGTGAAAGAATAGCAATATTTCTCTGTGAAATTCCAGAAAATTAATTTTCAAATTCAAGATAATTTGCTGTTAATCTATCTCTCAGTATCAAGTGACTGAGCTTTTCACTGGAAAGAACAAAGACTTTGCTAAATTTAAAAAACTACTTCAGCTGCTTTATCAAAATTGTAAGTCATTTAAAACAAAGGCTGATCTAACACTAGTTTCTGGGTTTTTTCCTTGGACTTGCACAGATTAAGGAAAAGAATAGGAGATTCTTATTAGTGACTGAAATAGATTTACTTTATCTTTGCCAAGTCCACTGAATCTGGGAGCAACTGTCCGAAAAATTTGGCATGACAGGTCTGTGGGAACAGTTACATGATATCTTCTTTATTTTATTCAGATGACAGAAGACTTTATTTTATTAATCTTTGTACAATAATTTTCAAGCCTGTCCTAAGAACTGAGTTAACTCACCAGCTCCTTTTAAACCAATTCTACAATGTTTTCAAAATAAAAGCCTGCAGCAGCGAAGTTATGGCCATCATTCTTTACATGACCAGTTTGTAAAAGAAGCTGTCTGATATCTTATCTAGCTTCCCCATGAAAAAGACAAACAAAAACACCCCAAATTAAAACAAAAAATCCACAAAATCTGCTCACAAAATAACAACAGAAGTATATTGTTATTTCCAAAAACCCAACACATGCAAGTGAGAAAAGCATTCAAGTAAAAGACAATATTAGCACTTTGAACAGGCTGTGAATAAAACCCGGTGGAAAATTAGATTGCCCTAACTAACAGACCTGGGAGATTTCAGTCTTTCAATGCAGAAGGCAAGAAAGACTATCTGGGTTTAATGTAAAACTTGACTGATGCATGAAAGGTACTGAATTATTCTTTTTAACAAGAAATTGCAATGGCACATTCAGAAAGGGTTGAAGTTCCTACCTGGTTATAGCAATGCAGCTCCAAGGACATGTTCTAAGCATAAAGACAGATTTGACCAAATTGAAAAAAGAACCAACCTGCAGCTGTTTATTTTGTGAAAAACTGATGTTTTCCTACTTAAAAGTTATGGAATTATGTTAATGGGGGTGGAAACTAGATGTTCCCTCCCAACCCAAACCGTTCCATGACTCAATAATGATGAAGTTTTGTTCCTCATCATCTAACCTGTGATTTTCAGGACCTCTTGAGGCTAAATCCCAATTCCATTTTTGACACAAGTGTACATGCAAACCACAAAGGATAATCGAGGCTTTAGGAGAAATTTTACACCTCACAGCACAAAACCCCACGACCAGATACAAAGCAGAGCTTGGCTGGTGCCTCTGATACAGTTCAGAAACACTGATCAAATTAGGGACAGCAATGGAACAGGGAAAAGCAATATAAGCCCCAAACTGCAGGCAGGAATAGACTTTATCCTAGCTGGGAAACACCTACTGAACCCTCTCCCTTCTCAAAATGGATTATTTCTAGACTTCCCATCCAATTTCCCTCAGCATATGCAAAGCAAGGATCTTTCATCACCCCAAATATAATGATCTCATCAGAAGTTAAGCTTATTCAAAGTTGCTCATTTTAAGCTTTCTGCTTTATTTTAAACAGTCTTGAAGCCTTTCTACTCTGCAGTCAGCAATAACATTTACATGAAAATATAACCACTCTCGTTCTTACCATTACTTCAAGTAATTTCAAAGGTTTTTCTTCACAGAAGGGTTGTTTTCATTCATTTATTGCTTTTGGTGAAACTATTCTGGAGAGCCACCTTCCTTCTCTGCATATAAATGTCTATTTTCACTTTGCAGCCAGCCAGCCAATGGCCCACAAAAAGTTACATCATAAATTTGGAGATTTTCATAAGTAAATCTGGAATATCTTTTACTGCTTAATTATCTTCAAAGCCTAAGATAGGCTATTTAGTAATTACCTGCCATCTAATTTTAATTTCCAATTTGTTGCCCACAGGAATGTTTCTCACAGGAGTTTTTTCCATTTGTTTCAACAGATGCTTTTCCTGCTCGTTCCTCACCCTCAGGTTCACAAGAGCACTGCACCAACCAAAATACTGCAACACCTCCCCCTGTCCCACCTCAGTTATTCCTATCACTGCTGGATTTATTTATTGATCAGATTAATTCTTGAGGATGCTTGTTCAGTTTATTCATCATCAGTTTTTTATGTGTGGACTGACAGCAAGGAAGGGCAATGGACTTATGGATCTTTCATCCAGGCAATTTCCTGGTAAGAAAAGAAAATTTGGCAACCTCTAGGTCATGAAATGTAGTAAAGAAATGCACTTTACAGTGAAAGGCTGTAGTAAAAACTTCATGCAATTACCTAACCTGACTCAGAGAAAACAATAATTCAGACAAAGATAAACTAATTCCAAGTAAATTTCTCTGATTTAAGAGTATGAATAAAACATGAGCTAATATTGCTCCATAAGAGGTGAAGGGAGAGGATGCAAAACAAAAACACTCAGTTTCTTGGAGGTGAATATAATTCTATTACCAGCACAGCACAATGTACGGATGATGGCAAAAAGCAGCAGCATTGCCTGCAATTGGAGAATTTCACCTGGCACTCAGAGTTAAAGCCAAGGTGAAAAGGGATTAATTAGCTATGGAAATACTCCAGGAGTATCTTCCACAGGTTTTATCTTGCCACTGCATCCATCTCACAATTAATTATTACATAGTTCCTCTTTTCTTAGCACAGCTATCACATAACTGTGTGCATTAATTAAACAATTTTTTTTTTAAAGCCCGACTTCTATCTCTCCAAAGTGACAAGGAATGAATTCTTCAGTGAGAGTCACTTCATCTTCTTTGATCACTTCAGGTGCAAAAGTTTGTAGGCATGTTAATAGAAATTTTGAGAAAACAAAGGAATTAAATATCATAAACAGTCAAATATGTGCTTTTATCTCTGGCTTTTATGGCAGTGGGTTTAATATTTGAGTAATTAGTCACATCAGTAGACTGAAAGGTCAGGGTCTGCATCGTATTTTAATTTGTGAAGGATAATATAGCAAGTTCTGCCAAGTTTATACACTTCTGACTAAAAAGACCCTTTCACCTTTCCAAAGCTAAAGCTGCATCTGAACCTGCCAACAAGGGGTTTATCTGTGACTGTCAAACCAACATTCCCATGTTGTTTCAACTGTTTTTTCCTTTAAATAAAACCAGCCCAAATCAAAGAACACTTAGAGCCTTAATTACATTGAGTTAAATAACAACTTTCTGCACATTTTCCACATTCTCTTTTGTGCAGTAAATCTCTCTGCTGTTCACCCTTCCCTTGAAGGATGAAGCACAAGAACATTTTCTTGGCCAGCCCCAAAAGCTCCTTGGACCTGCAGCTCCTGTTACCTTGAGATAAAATCAGGAACTCTTTTTCCTCTGGAAATCAAGGAAAGCCAGGATATTCCTAGAAAATGCCAAAAGTGGAATATGCTCATTGCTGCAGAATGAAGCTGCACTGCTATACATCTAATATTTTTTGCTGGAAACCAAGCAATTATGAATTCATTATCTAATTGAATGTAGATTCTGTGCCACCATTAGTGTCACAGGAAATGCATTTTCTTCCCCAGCTGTGTCACTGAATCACAATATTGTTTTTAAAAAGTGCTGCTTTCTTGCACAGCTTAAAGCCTGAAATTTTTTCTCTCCTCTAAGTATAAAATGGCTTTTTTTGCCATGAAAAAAATCACAGAAGAGGAACATAAAAAACCCCAAAATGGGAGAGAATGATGGCATAAACTGCAGAAAAAAAATACATTAATTACATACTCATAAAAATCTTATACCAAAATGAACTCTGACTTCTCTGTACACTAAACCCAATTCCAAAATTTATTTTGATGCTTTCTTCTCATTAAAATATAAAATAAATTATTTGGGATTTTGTAGCAACTTTTCATATGTCAACTGAAAAAAATAAAACTACAACAAGTATAACTTAATCTCATATTTTTTACCACCTATTCCTGAGGTTGGTTTTAAAATTTAAAAACAAAGGGTTTAGCAAGCAGTAATTTGTATTTTCAGGAGGTATTAAGTCAGTTTGGATCAGACAAGATTTACTTGTGAGTTCTTGTGACTACTATTTTAAAATTTCCTATTTTTAACATTTAAACATTTGTCATAAACAATTCTTTGCAAAGATTCCTTTTGATATTCACAGAACACTTAAGATTTTATATAATAGCAGACACAAATAGCAATTTCCAAAGCTTCAGCCCATCTTTTGCCCCGGATGCATCCCTGAAAATTCCAGTTTCTCTGAGAAATGTCACTTTCTGGGACACAAACAGTGGGGTTGCATTAAAATGGATTTGATGGTGAGTGATGCAAAAAGGAACAAAGGAATTGGGAGCAGGGAAGGGAAGGCTCTGCCATCATCCCCAAATTCTCTCTCTCAGGGATGGGAGGAGCTCCCCACAGCTTCTGGGTGCATCTTCAAACCTTGCAAACGCCCCAAAATCCCCATTTCAGGATGGACACAAAGTGTGAGGTGCTCTGGCTGTGATCATCCTGATTAATTATGATAAAACTGATGGGACCAACAGGCACAGAGTGTTTCAAAAGAGAATCCATCACAAAAAAAAGATGGGCAAGGGGTGGGAGACAGAGATGAAATGACTTCAGCAAAGCCACAGAGCAGACAAAATTTAAATCAAGCTTGAATCTGGGTTTTTGATCTCTGCATACAAGACTGATAGTGATATTCCATCTCGTGCTGAGCAAGTAATGCAAAATTAGATTTACAAAGATTATTAAGCGCACAGTACAATTTTTCAAAGTGCTTTATGAGACTGGGTAATATATCCTATTAAAATCAAAACACCTTTGAAAGATCTTTGAAAATCCAGTTGTCCTCTCAGTACATTATTTTTCCTCCCCATTACACACTATGCTACATCTGTAAAGACGCAAAAACACATGTGAAAATAATTTAATGTACCCTCACAACAGAAGGTTTCAAAGAATCTCTGATATGGCTACAAAAACGGAATTAAAATAACTTCTGAAACTTACATCCTGTTGAGTATTATCTAGGAGCTGAAATGAGAATGCCCACTCCAAAAATAACCTTGGTGAAGGAACAAGAAGAGCATCCCTCAAATCTGTGGAGCAGCACAGCTCTTCAAGGAGCCACGTGGACTTCACACAGAGCAGAAGTATTAAAGATGATGATGCAAATATTAATTAAAATCTTCCCATATCACAAGAGAGCACATGTTGATCCCCTGGAAAAGGGAGTGGGGGTGTGGGAGAGAGAGGAGGTGTCGGGATTCACCAAAGCAATCAAGTCTAATCACCACAAAAATATTCCAGAAATCAAAAAGAGACAAAGTAGGACTGAAATAAAGGATTAAGACATAAGACGTGCCAGAATTTTTAGACTTTAGGCTGCACGAGAAAAGCAACAAAGACATTTGCAAAAGAAAAACTGTAAAAAATAGCTTTGCACTTTTAAATAGCTCCTGGCATTATTTGACACTGCTCACCATTCTGGATGCTCAAAAATAACTCCAAAAGTGGAGGAAGTGGCAAGAATTTAACAGATTTCAACTCGTGGAAAGATGCAAGAAGGAGCAGGGGCAGAGAGAGCCTGCAGTTAATCAGACCAAGAACTGAAATGCAAGATCTCAAATGCAGTGGTGACAAGGAAACTGGCTTCTTTAGGCATAGGAAATAAAGGTCAGTGCAAATGCCAGGGATATATCACACATACATATATTTGGCTTTGTTATTATTGCTTAAAATATCTGTTCCTGCAAATGAGTAGGAAAAGGTCTTTGAAGTCACGGATCACTCAGGCTGATGCCAGGAGAGAACAGAGGTTACAGATCAGGTCTCCCTGTTTGTGAGGAACAAAACAAGCAATTACAAAAGCTCTGTACAGAAGAGTTTCCAGGCTGCACTGGAGGGCCTGCAGGTCACTGCAGTTTGCAGCCCTGTCAGAATTTCTGGGCTCATCCTCTTTACCTGTGCTCCTGGCTGCAGCCAGGACTCCTCACAGCCCATCCAAGGGCTAAATAAGAGTGCTTGGGAGACAAGGGTCAGTGAAGAAAATGCTTTAGAGAGAAGTGTTTTCCTGGTGGAGTTCCTGAAAAATTTGCTTTTCCTGTAAATGAAATTGTTCTGCTATTCAAAATTTGAAATGATATCACCGTATGTTACACACTACATTTGTATATTTGTACTTACAGCCTTCTATGATGCAATTCTCTAGCATTCCTAAACTTCACCTTTTGTAAAGTTCATCTCCAGAAGCCAAGAAGAGAGAACTGGATGAGATTTGTCTCTGCTTACAGGACTGAGATGACCATGCTGGAAATCCTGAGGACCATGTATTACAAAACCCATTAAAATTTCAGAGCTGCAAAGCTCCCATCACAGAAGGATTGGTTTGTGGTACAAGGTGTCTGCCATGCCCCTTGTCCAGCACATAGGATAGGATGATAAACTGTTAAGTGTTCTGTTTGTGTATCTACACAGTCCCTTTCTCATTTATTTATTTATTTATTTAGGATTTTTATCTATTTATTCTTTATTTCTATTCTGCTGCTAAATCTCCTTCCAGCTCCTTTCCCAAGCCTCTCCTTCTCTCAGTGCACCCACTTTACCAGCTGGGAGCTGCATGTTTGACCACATTCCTGCCATGGAACATCCTTCTCCTTCCTCCTCACATCCCTGTCTGGAAAACTTTTGGCACTTTGCTGCCTGTGTGCTGACACATTTCCATGCTGAAGATAAAAGGTGTGGGAAGCATCATCTCCACGACTCTCTCCCTGCTGCGTGTTTGGTTACACTCAGTAAAAGTGAGTTTATTGCTCTCCCTCAATAGCATCAGAGCTTGGAAGCTGTTATATGAAGAATTTTGACTTGTGTGTGGGTAAATATATTAAATATACCCCAGAAGTATCCAGATTAGAGCTCGGCTTTCCCTGCGCTCAGCAGCTGTGATGATATGCAAGCACTGGAGGTAACAAAACTCTCCTTACGCTGCCCTGTCATTCCTAAATAAAGGAGTTTTTGTCTACAGTCAGCTTTATTGAATTTCACACTATGCAAAGTTGCTGTTTTTTTCCAAAAGGGTGTTTGTGGCAGGTAATTTTTGTGATTCAGACAGCTGATATTCCTGGTAAGAGCAGCTGAACAGATCAGCACATCCCAGACCACACACGCTGAGCAGCTTCTCTGTTTCAGTTCACCACTGTAGTGGGTTTTTTCCTATTAGATCCATATTTCATTCGTAGAAAGAAGAAATTATCTGAACAGTTTCCTCATGATTGTAGCAGAAAAGTAGTTTGCAGACATGGATGTAGTGGAAAGATATTCCAAGAGTATCTGATCCAAAATAAAATGTCATTTCAAACTCCCTCTTCTGTCTCTCCTAACTGAGTCTTTTTGTCAGTGTTAACATGTTGGACCATCTCTCTACATTAATTGTGAAGAAAGGAAGATTTAGTCAATGAGTCTCAAATTAGGTGAATTAACACAGTAAAAGTCTTTTCTGAGTAGTCAAATAGCTGTAAAGTAATTCCTGAAGGATCAACAAACATCTGCTGTGTAGTGACACATTGAAGGACAGAATTTATTTCATGTTCTTTTATTTTCCTTGCTTACATTTCACCCAGCAACTTTCTGAAATGCTTCACTGGTCTTCAGCTCTCATGACAACATTACCTGTTAAAACTATTAATCTTAAGGTGTAATTTGCAATTCCAGCATGCCTCACTGGATTTATTTATTTATTTTTAAATATTTCAGTCAACCATAATTTACTTCATTTAACACGTTAGGAAGACACTTCCCCAGTAAATTTTATGCTCCACCACCACTTCCCCTTAATTCTGAGCTCTTACAAGATGTTTTACAGCACACAACAATTCCTGTGTTGCACTTTCACAAAATCAGATCTCAAACCAAATCCACAGACTTCTCGCTTATTGATTGGTCTCCAACTTTCAGGACTTTATCCATGCCACATTTCCACACCTATTTTGTTTCTGGAGATAAAGATTTCTCTTTTTCTCTCCTTCATGCTTCTAAACTCCAAATTATGACAACCTTATCTGAGCAATTTTCTGAATTCCAAGACCCACAATGTCATCTTTTGTCTTTTTTTACCCTTTTCAAACCCTTTTACTATCCACAAACACTAACAGACACGATTTTGAGTTAAAAAATGCTATCAATACTTTTTTAATAAGGATTACATTGTAGATGTTTGCTTTTTCACTACTTGCACCCAGCTGCATCAGTTGTATCAACTAGGGGGAAAAAAAAATCCAATGTGGAATATTGTATTTGGTAAAGGGAGAATTGTAAAGTCAGTTATTCCAGCAAAATAAAGCCTGGATATAGTCAGTCAAAAAGTTAATTAAATGCTCTTAGTACCAAAAATCGCAAGTGAAAAAAAATTTTTGGTATTATAGCAAACAGCATGCACCCACAAAGCAAATTATCAGAAAAGGAGTAAATTCCAGAACTCATCCCAGTGAGTATTGCAGCAGCATTTGCTTCTCCTGTTGCAAAACTGTAACTCAAAAACCCAAGAAAGGGATCTTTGGGACCCACAAAGATAATCACTAACAGAGTACCAAGGGGTAGTTAAAAGCATAATAGAAATAAAAGTATGTCCTAGTACAAAGTAAGAGGAATTAAATTTCAAACAAAGCGGTTTGCTGTGGCAAGACTGGAGAATTAAAATAGTAGAAATAAAAGGGGGAGAAATCTTGTTTTGTGCTGTTAAAATCTACTGGGGTGCAGCAATTTTCTAAAATCTGAAATGTCCTAGAAAAGGAACTTCTAAGGGGACTTCTTGCACAGAGCAGACTATTCAGCCTTGGGGCATTTATTCCCAAAGTGGCACTGAAATCACAAGGGATGGAAAATCATCCTGTGGTATTTTACTCCATTACACTTCCCTTGAGGAGTGCAGCCCCCTGTGTCAATTAAGGGATTTAACATCCTAGTACAGATATTTTCTAAACACAATAGGTGTGTTAAAATCTGAGCTTTTTAAAGTAATAGGGAGCTATTTAAAAGTACAGCATGATTTGCTTTAAATGCATTTAATTACAGCTTGAAGTGTCATTATTTCTGCCAGTGTAACTGCAACAGTCCCTGTGAGTACACACAGCATCTTATTTAGACACTTCAGACAGTGCCTAAAAAGAGATTTATTCAGATTTATTCACCAAATTCTGCTCTGTGACTAGGTATAGTCCTGTCCCTATTCCATTGTTGCTGTCACCTTCTTGTTTTTAAGCTGACAGGCACAGCAAACATAATGATTGGGCTTTACTGTTTATTAAAGCAACAATTAGGGGCAAATTGCATGAGAGTTCCTCACTCAGATCTGCCGCATCACCAAAATGGGTTCTTCTCCTTTGGCCTGGCAAGGTGACTTCTCATCAATATATAGTTGGCTCAAACATAAGATAATTTCTTTTATTTGGAGTAACATATTTATAAATCTATCACTATTAAGTAACTCGCTGGGTCAATGCAGAACACACAGAGAAACTCAGAACAATCGATCCAAGAGTTTGATTTTGGAGCTGAAATCAGTAGCAATCCATCAACCCATGGAGCCTCTCAAAAAGAATCAGCTATCCTGGTTTTAATTGAGGTCTTTTGTAGAGCTAAAGGTTTGCTATTGTGGCACCAAGGAAGTCCCCTGCCATGGGAACAACAAAAGGCTCCAAACCTGTATTCGGAAGGGACGTGGATAATTCTATGATTCTATAAGGAAAGTAAAACCAACTGCAAGAAGAATCCAACTTAAAATTATTAGGTCTGCTTAGGAAGGCAGGAAGATCTCAAAATCTTTTCTCAAGCCTAAAGAAGACCAAGAAGAATTATTTGAGAATTTCTGTGTTTGTTTCATTTTATACCAAAGAAGGGAACGGGAACAAAAGGAAAGGCAGTTAAACCTTGGGTGGGGAGATGATTTTTCTGAAGGGTAAATGTTTTATTCCCATGGTTTATTCCCAGGGCAGGGCTGCAGGCTCACAGGAGTGTTCAATAGATGGCACTCTGTGTTTTCTGCCAGCAGCTCACACACACCATCACATGGAGACAGACAGAGCCTGCTCTGGGTTTGCTCAACCTCCCTGATTTTACTACAGGCACCACTTAGAAAGAATTGTTTTTAATCAGGAGATAAATGAGCTTCATACTGTACAATTCAGAGAAATTGGAAGCTTTAACCACAGAAAAATATGCTTGTAAGAAATGTATTTTAAGTGATCAGACCTTCATCTCTCACTAAGAGGTCAAAAATCAAGCATGAATATGGATTGTCTCTTCAGCAAGGAAGCAAAACTGTATAACAGGAACATTTTCATGCATAAAAAAAAAGACATTCAGAGAAGGATTCAGTGAGTGTTCAGTAGAATGCTGAGAAAAAAACCTTTTAAAATGTATATTACTAAACACAACATTCATAGCTCATCAAATCCTGACATGTTCTGGAATATGATAGCACCAAACTCTTGTCACCCAACTGGGTTTGACAGCAGGTAAATTATATCATGTAAGAGTTTAACTAAAATGAAATTGTTCACTAAAAAAAATCTTGCTCTGTACAAGATTTTCAATGTTATAAAAATGTTCTATCACTAGCAAAACAACAGACAAGGAAAGTGACATTAAGTTTATTTTTCTGCTTTATGTTCTGCTTTACCCAACAGAAGATCACAGAGAGCAGAACTGAATAAATATATGGAAACATCTTTTTTTTTAAATCTTTTTCTCTGAACAGGTTGCTTTTCAGAACCACATTTATCTTTTAGAATTACCCATCAAAGGCTGCAATTGAGCATATTTCAGCCTTTAGCTTTTGAGCCCAACGTTGAGTGGCTGATCCCTTCTGTCCCATGGCATTGCTGGTACCCCCTGACCTGCCTTACAAACATTTCTTGGGCTGGAATATGGAATTTGCAGCTCAGAGCTTCATGGCAGCACATGCTGGTGTGTTTATCCCATCCAATAGCATGACTGCTATTTTAATTCTATAAATATCCAAATTTCTTAAACGCATGTTAGAAAACAGATGCACAAAGAGCCATTGCTGCCATTAGAGCAAACCTGGGATTTGCTGCACAAATAAATCTTCGACTTGCTGCTTTTTCAAGGTTCACATCATGCAGCTAATTTCTGCTTTTTCATGGTATTTATTATTTGTATAAAATAATTATTCATTAATAGATGTAGCTGGATGATTTCACAGACAGAACCCAGTAACCTAAAGATGGACTCACATTGAAACCTCCAGCACAAAATGATATTGGCAGTTGCCAATAGCTGTGAACACCCAAATTTAACCCAAAAGTGGTTGATTTTATTGATGAGAGTGTCTTAAATCTTCAGTGTTTCCTGGAAGAATGGAAACTGGATTTCTGTGATCTTGTTTTTATACTTGTTGCAGTTTTATAACCTGATCACAGGAAATAAGATTAGTGACTGACATGATGCTTGGTCAGCTTGCACATTTGGAGCTGGGCATTTTTTAGAGAGAAACTTGGAATCAGGGTTCTTTTTTTTGCCATAACACAGCAAATATGGTTGGTTTGATTCTTGTCATAATGAAATCTTAATTTGTATAAGTTAACCTCCAAAGATCCAGAGGACAGCTAAATATTGCATCAAAGAATGAAAAAACAGGTAAATCCTGTAATTACCAAGGTAATAAACTATATAAGAGCCTAAGAAATATTTCTCTAATGATCATTCAACCTTCATATCCCTTTTCTCTGCCTGCCAAGAAACTTCACCTTTCTGTTACCAAGGGAGGTTTCTGTGCATTTATGTTCCCTCAAGTAAATTTTACTCCAAATTTGTACATTATTAATGGCAACATTTTTTAGACTTATTTCTTTTTCCTTCCACCAACAACCACCAAAGCTCATTTACCTGATGCAGAATGCAATTAGTAGGTATCGTATTTATTTGACAGATTTCTCATTTTCTCAATTCTGTGTAATTTGACAGGGACTATTACAGATCTGTAACTAGTCTTTCAGAATGACTTTCACAAGGTTAGTTCACTTATTAATTGACCCTTGGTAATGGTAATTTAAGAAGCATATTAATCTCATCTGTCAGTTCCAACACATACTAGATGTATAAAATAATTCGTCTTTTGCAAGGAGCCTTGCAACAGAAATGAAGTGTCTAAATTTTTAATTAATATACATTTTCTTTCAACAAATGAAATTGGACTGGAAGTAGACTCCTTTTCAGTGGTTCTTTTTATTCTCCTTTAGAAGTCCTTTTTTTTCCTCATTGTGAAGATAAACACAATTTCACCGGTCAATAGAGCCTATGATCTAAATAATCTTCTACAAAGGACATTCTAGTGTTTTTAACAGATTCCTGAAACTTAAAAATGTGCAAACAAAGCATTTGGCACTTCAACAGCAATGTCTTATTACATACACAGATTAAAGGTTTCTGGAATTAAGGAGATTTAATACACGAAGAACATTAAACAAAAGATTACGACTCAGAAATTGAAAAACTTCAACCAGGAGCAGATGCTTGAAGTTGCTGTAATCTTATCAAATCTGTTTTTCTGATGCATCACAGCTCGAGCAGAGCCTGAGTCTAAGAAAGAAGCACTCAACATTCTTAATCCCAAATAAGGGTCTTATGTAACTTGTCTCTATTCCTTCCATTAATTAAATTATGGGAACAGCTAGCAGCAAGGGAACAGCATAAAGAACCTCTGGTGCCCTCAGTGTGACCCCTGCACCTCATGGAACACGGGGGAAATGCAGTTCCTCCCCTAAAAACTCCAGAGAGCACAAACTTTCCCTGCAGAGCCTGCAGAGTTCTCATTAAGGTCTGAGCTGGGACACAAATTCTGTGAGCTGTGTGTGAAATACAGGGTGAAGCTGAGCTGGTCCTGTGCTCACAAAGCTGCTCGGGCCAACACTTCTGCATCACCCCAAATCTCTGGCAGCCTCAGCTGTCTTTGCCTCACCCTGGCAAATGTTCTGCTGATAATGTTCTGCAGTGACACAAAATCCAACCAGCCCTACAGGATGGAAAGCCAGCAGAGATTTTACAGCCTTGCGAGATTAACTGTGCAGAACAGAGGGACATGCAGTGTTTGCAGTCACTGGGTCCACACCAGGCTCACAGAGGGTCTGCAGGGAAAAGGAAAGGGAATTTGGAGATGGCAGAGGCATTCATCCCCCAGGAACCAGGTGGGGGAAAAAATACCATGGGAATCCACCACACAGTGTTGGTGTTTGCTGCCATGGAAAGCTCCTGTGGATCAGGAACGGGAAGTGAAGGCTGCACTATTCCCTCCTATTACATATTACATATTATTACATATTACATATTAATTACATATTACATATTCCCACATGGGACTGTTTCCCCAGTAATGACCACTCTGTGCTATTTAGAGTGATCTTGTTCCAAAGAGGAGTAACGTATCCAAGACCCAAATGTTGCCAACCTTATTGACCAATGCTCCCTTGCTTAAACTCCCACAAGTTCCAAATGCACYCAGCTCTGACCAATAGTTCATTAAGAAATCACTTTTCATTAAATKAAGCAAATATTACAGAAGATATAAGCAATAATACTCTGATCTCTTGTTCACTGAAGCTTATCCCACTGCAGTATTTAAGGTACTAACAACTTTGATCATTAAAAGCCAGTGACAGCTAGACCAAAAACATGGCTTTGACTTAACAAAATTTCACAGGCACATGAATTTCCATTTCCTCACAGCCAGCATGACAGATTTTGTTGGCAAATCTTCTAAAAAAACCAGCATAACCATCCTATTTATTGGTTGTATCATCATAATGTCACCACCATTGTTAATCTACAGCACAAACAGGTATTCAAGCAATTCTTAAAAAAAAACCAAATTACTCACTCGACAGAATATAGTGTCTCTTTCAGAATCATTAGTGTCAATCATGTGAGTACAAGTTTTAAGTGCTGTTCAAATTCAAGCTACTTAAACAATTGATCATCATATGGAACCACTTTACCACTTCCTACAGCCCATGACTCAACCCAGTGTTAAAAACTCAGCTCTAAAACTCCATCTTTATTTTTAACAATACAGTAAAAATTGGTGGCATAAATCAATGCTTATTTCTTCACTCAGTTTCCTAATTTTTAACCTTCTAAGCTTAGCAAACTATGATTTCTTATGAAGATCAGAGATGCTATGCACACACCTCAAGAAAGGATGTGGACCCTTGTATGCAGCTGTTAGAAGGCAGGGAAATCACACCAGACTGCAAAATTGGTAACAAAATTAGCTTTTGATTCCTAGAATTCAGTGGCATCATGCATTGATTTCTGCCAGCTGAACATCTGCATTTCATTGGAGGGTCTGAATTTAAATTTATTCTGGAGACTTACAAGTGCCAAAGAACTTTGCAGAAACAGAAGGAGATTTTTCTCTGCCCCAGTGCAGGCTTCTACCAGTGTGGAACACGGCAGCAAAGGCCAGGGGTGATCTGGGACATGTTTTATGCTTCATCACCCTCATTCCAGGATTGGCAAATCAAGCCGTCATCAGAAACAATCCTACTGCTGAAAGAGCGACTGACAGCTGGAGAGTCCCAACTGCTGCGCACTGTTTTCAACAGCAAGTGCAGAAGCTCATCATATTGTCAAATAAAATAAATCCTGAAAGCTTTCTTTTATAACCTCTCAGTCCCTAACTTCCATCCAGTACCTTCACCTGAGTTACTGTAGATCAATCTAGCAAAAAAATGAAAAATGGGAAAGTGGAAAGAAAGGAGGACTCAGACATTCAGTGAAATGTTTTTCATGCATTGCAAGGTTTCTGACTAAGAAAACTCCATATTTTACTGCTTGTTCATTTTTATACTCTATTTAGCCTTATTTTCTGATGATCACTTGTCTTTTATATTTGACAGGAAACCTATATGCCCAAACAACTTTCTTGACTTCCTATTAGGGAGAGCAACACAAATATTCGCACACACATATAAAAAGAACATAAACAGCAATACATTAAGTGTTTACTTTCTGCTTTGGATAAAGTATGACCCTTTTATTACCAGAAGAAAAATCTCTCTCTTGAAAACAGGCTGCTTCTGAAACTCAGAAGAGATGAATGCTCTATTTAATACTTTTGAAAAGGTTGAATTACTGCACAGATGGTCATCACCTTAGCAGCTTTTGCATAATTGTAGAAAAACTTCACGCACACTTTTGCAGACCTAAGGGAATATTAATGCATTTTATGGAACCCTTCAATAATATGAAAGGAATCCATGCTTGCCAGCTAGTATGCATCTTTAATAAGAGAACAATTGCTCCCAGTGGTGTGATCCATGGTGTTAGGATTCAAGCAGCAGGGGCACAGAAGGGTGGATGGGCCAACAGGAGATCCCCAGAGCCAAAGCTCTGCTCTTGCTTCCCTCTGATGATTGAAACACTAATCTTAGAGAAATCAGGATTTTAGTTAAAAGTCAGAAGAAACTGGGCTTGAGATAGTTACCTGAAACTTAAATCATTGACTGCCTGTCAATTTATGTTTGCTCAGCTGTGCTTGCAATGGGAAAGGATGAAACTGGTAGGTAGGTCCAAAGAACACAAACAATTGCAACCAGAAACTTATCCTTTAAAAAATTTTGGACTTCCCCCAGAAGCCATTTGTATTGCATTGATAGAAAAGGTCGAGAGTTCAGGCTGAGGAAGACTCGCCTTACTTCCTCCTTTTAAGACCCCTCCCCACAAAAACGACCCCAGATTTAATTTAAGAATCCAACAACACTGCTTAATTGCCATTCAAGCTAATTACCATGGGAAGCGGGGATGGGAGGGACTGGTATTATGAATATGTATTTGTCTGAATCCCTTGTCAATAAATAGACTCTGTGACCACCTGTAATTTTGCAGTTGTATTAGAGGGTTACCCCACGCTGCTGCCCAGCACTGAATAAACATTCACTTTCGAACTTTAAATTGTTAGAGAGTCTTTTGTCCACACAGTTGAGTATCGGTGTTAGACCAATGCTCATATTTTGGTAAATCATGATGAGTTCCTGAGCATGGCTTGCTGTTTGCTTTCATTCAGATGAGTTCAGATCATCACCTCCAAGCCTATTGCACAATCTGAACCAAAACACCATCAGAGGCAAGTGGAGAATTCTTTTCTAAAGCTCCCTCCCATTCCAAACTCAGAGCTAAAGAGACATCTCAGGTGAAATCCACTGTCCCACCTGCCCTCAAAGTCTCGTGCAACTCATCACAGTTCCAAAATCAGTTCAGTCTGGATGGTGCCTGCTGCTGACTTCGCTTCCCCTTATGATGAGCTGAGCCTGTGGTGTGGAATGTTTGCATCCTGTCTGAACAGCAGCTTTGCAGGAAACCTCACACATAAAGCTGTTTGTCCTTCATGAAGATGAAACCTGAATTGAAAATAGGCTGTTATGCAGAGAGGGCTTAATTTATGCCTCCCTATACAAGCTGGAATGAAAGCAGCCCACAGAAGAATCTAAACACTGAGCTTTATCTCCGGGCAAGTCGGAATTCAAGCTTTTAATGTTCATTTTGCCTTCCTGTTTTTCTAACTGTCCAGGAGAAAAGGATAATAATGGAACAATTTTTCATATAAAATGTGCATTATGAATAGCCATTAGCTGACAAAAAAAAAAAAAGTGAGAGGAAAAGCAGGTAACACACCATGTAAATCTTTGATGAGAATGGAAGCTTCAAGAAGATGTAAAAGTCAGCGCCGAATACACTGAGATTAAATGGAATTCTCAATTATGCTGTTGGAAAATGAAGTGGGTATAAATTTGATTTGTCTGCAGCTGCAGTCCTGTAGGTTGCTTGGTAATGGACACTGGAAAATAAGTCTAAAATCACTGAAATCTCTTCCACAGGTTGCAGGATAATATTGTGTCAAGATACAGACATAATGAGGAGTTTAAGAGCAGTTTTCTCTGCTATTGGCATAGAAATGCCATGCATATGTGCAGAGATTAAAAATGAATAGGACAGAGGGTGGAATAGGCAGGGAGAAGGGACAAATTTTAAAACCCAACCAATAAGTTTCTAATGAGCCAAACCAATTTTGTAAACTAAGCTTTGAAATGTAAATTGCCCTCATTCCTTAGGTAAACTGTCAGCACAGAATTTAAAAATGTGAAAGACATCATTTTTAGAGACTGCTGACTAAAACCTCTGCTCCCTATTTTCACATTATTTCACCTTATTGCTCTTATAATTTCTATTATGGTAATAGTGGGAATAAATCAGGATACTTACTGAAGTGAGGAGCTTGTAAACTAAACTACATGGTTAGAGACAGGTCCTGCTCCAATATGCACAGTATCTGAATTTAAAAATACTCTTGTGACAACTAAAAAAGGCATAACAGTGTTTTTATCTCAATTTTTTTAAGATACAATCTCTGGGCCTAACTTTGGAGAATCAACATATGTTGCACTGCCTGGACACTGTGCCACGAAACTAAGCTGGGTGAATATAAAGTTTTGAGTCTGTCAATTCAGTCCTGTGAAAAACTCATGGATAGTTTTCCTGGATCTGGATAGATCCTCACCTGTTCTTCATCCCTGCAGGAAGCTCTGAAGGCAATAGGAGAAACAGTCTTAGAGGTGATCAGTTACTGAGAGATCTGAAGAGAACTGCAGCTTCAGAGAGTCAAAGTTAGCATAACATCCAAAATCTCACTATCTCCTAGAAAAATCCTGTGGAATTCACTGATTTCGCATCATGGAAGCAAAACAAAAATTAAAGGTGGGAAGATTCCCTAAGTTATGATCATTCTGGTGGTGTCCTCATTCTTTCTGCGTTTTCCCTTTGGCAGAGAGGTGTTGAAACAGCAGAACACAAAGTGGCATTGTTCTCCAATAATTAATAAATTAATTTATTATTAATAACAACTAATAAAAATGGCATGGTTTTATTCATGTTGCACTTGTAGAAATAAACCAACAACTTTTCACCATATTCTGGCCACTCTGTCCAGTGAAAGTTTCTGACTCTGCTCTTGTCACTTCTGCTCTTTCTTCCCCTCTGACAATCTTGGTGAATTTTTGACCTATCAATGGGATTCTGCAAATTCAGAGGATTTGCTGAAGGTGATAATGGTAGCTAAAATGGAAATGTTGTAAGTCTTTCCAAAAACTAAGAGAAATTAATAGCTAAGACAAGAAGCTGACAATTCCATCACTGAATGCAGAACAGAGTCTGGCTTGGACCGCAGGGCAGCCAGGATTTTACCTTGTGGGTGCCATCTGAAAATGCTCTGTTTGCCTTATTTTGCTTGTACCATATGGAATGTAAATATAAAACTTCCCTCCTACTCCAGAGCACTCAGCCTTGACTGCAGCCACACCTCACATCTTCTCACAAACAGATGGCAAGGCTCTTAATATTTCATAGCACTGCCCTTCGCAGTTACAGGCTTTGCACAAATAAACAAAACACACATTAGACAGCACTTTGCATCTTGCAATGAAACACAACAGGGGAACATTTAGCACAACTTTAGTACATGCAACAGAAGAGCAGAAAATAAGGATTTTTATTTTTAAAACCAAGAATATCCAACAGACATTCCCTGTGTCCATTAATTCTGTGAGTTTTCAATAAAGAATGCCTTGGGTGAATACACTTTTAGCATTATAAATGTATCACTGAATGGTAATTACTGCTGTAATAGCTATAATGTGTAATGCACTTCTTGTTAACATTTGGTAGTTGACCCTTTGATTGTTTAGTGCTCTCACTTCACTGGGGTTATTTAATGACAAATGGGTCCTGTTATCTTGTATTAACCACCATATCAAGTATTATTGTCCAATTAATGAAGAGCTATTATTTACAAAATATTAATAGATAGTATTTTAAATGAACTAGTTGAATCTTTAAAGCATATATTTGTGGTCAGGAAATTCAGCTCAACAAAGCTGAAGGTCTATCCAGTCATAAATAATTGCACAGTAAAGGAAAAAATCACTGCTTGATTCTGGTAACTTCTCCCTTTTGGTTGATTTGAAAGACATGAAATAATTTTCTGGCCCAAAATTGTTTTGCTGTGTTTTAAAGATTGTGACATTAATTGAGGAAATGAAACCCAAAATGAACAACCACATTCATATCTCTTAACATTAACCCTCCATGAGTTCATCTCTCAGCCAAGAGTCACATGTTGGGACTATAATCCAAAGATCAGAAAAGCCAAGAAAAGTCTCCCTTATTCCTTTTGTTTTCTTTTTCTAAACTGTTTGCTAATCTAAATTCCATTGAAAACATGGGAATATGCCAAGGGATGTGTTTTACTTGCATGGTCTTGCCACAGGAAGAAGCAGTAACAGGAACCAGGCTTATTTGTACTCTAGGTTCAAATTTGAGTTTTTATCTCCTCTCCCGTGGCATTTCGGACATGCAAAAGTCAATTGATCTGAACAGACATCTCACATAATTTCATTTATTCCTCTGTTCTGTAAAAAAAAAAACCCTGTGGAAAGACACCTTGCATGACATATATTTAATTTCCTGAAGCCTTTTATGTAGGCTTGGTATATATTGATATGAAATGAACACCACTGGTAATTCGAACAGTAAGGAACACTTCAAAAGGAAAAAAAAGATGGTGAAATCTGGATCCAGGAAATTTCTGCATGGGGAGAGCCATAAATCTGGGCTAGTTTCTCTTTTTCAGTGTTTTTTTTCCCCCAACACTGCTTTTCCCTTATTAGCCAAAGAGCAAAACCAGGAGTCTATGTAAAGCCCCTTGTCAGAAAGTGCTCAACTTTCTTTAAATTTCTTTACTATCAGCAGCACTCGAAGCTATTGTTCCAACATGACACATAAGCACATTTTCTTTTCAGAGTGAAAGAAAGTAGGTCTCTCTAAAACAAGCTGTGAGTAATTACTTCTCAAGGTTCTATTCATAAAACACATCTGTTCTATAGTCAGGTCACATTTACCCCACATGGTTTTGTGTGCACTTCGAGTTGATTTAGTCTATTCAACGAGATGGAAAAAGTTGGGGTTTTTTTTGCTCATGTTTTTTAAGGTTGGGACGAGTGGTCCTTCACTCTCCCAAGTAAAAGAAACAAGAATTACTGAAGAAATTAGCCATCAGAAAGCCTTTGTTTCCTCTGTGAGCTCCCTGCTAATGGTTCACAAGCCCAACGTGTTGTGGCTCATCTCAGGATCACCAGCCCCTGAGCTCCTGTTGCTAAGAAACAGCACTCAGTTATATTTGAAATATATATTATGAAAAGGTGCTGCTTTTCTTTGTGAAATAAATATGTTGCTGGATTGACAGCCAGGGAAACAGGCTGAGGGAGGTATTGTTTCTTTCAGTGCTCCACAATACCAGCCATGTGCCCTGATTAAAGCATTTTAAACTGTGCAACATCCGTGGAGCTGCTGGCATGGTGCTAAAACAGCTCAAAAGTGCATCGTACCAATTAAATTCAGCCTTTGTTGTAAAAGATATTTATTCCCATTGAGCTAGAACCTGAAACTCGGAGTCCTCATTACCTGAGTAAACATGGAGCTGATCCATGTCCATGACATAAATGTGTGTGTGTGTGTGCATCTCATTTCTGTGTCTGTGTGACTAGACACATCTTCATGGTATTTTCCTCACTGGAGAAAATTTTTCAACAAGACCATGATGTTCCTAAAGACAAAGAATTTAAAGCTTCATACCTTTGTCTCCCCTCCAGCTTTTATCCTTTATTGGTAACGAAAATATGCAAAATAACCCCTGATGACCATTAGAGGAAAAGGAGTTAAAGTAAAGTTTGTTAAAAGGAAATTGTTTTTCCAAACTATTTATTAGTAAATAATTTAATACAAAAATCCATAACGTGTGAAAACTACTTCTCCTGAACTAAGATTTTCAGGTTGTTTTGTATTTCCTGCTTTGATAAGATTATTCTTTGCCAGTACATTAACTGTAGTCACAAACAACAAAAATTAGGAAGATACAATTAATCTTAAAAAGACACATAAGATGAATGTCTTTTTAACAACGCACTAAATTACCAGAAACAATTGAGAATTAAGACTGCCACCTCTTCAGTTCCATTGAATCCCTCTCAAACTTTTGCAAGGGTATTCATCCTCTTACAGATTATTAAATCTCTTGTCCCTTTTATAACAAAATTTAGAAGTTCAACAACCACAATTTCCCGTATCATGGTTGCTCCTGAGGCAAGAGCATTTATAAAAGCCTTTTCCAATGGAAAGTTATTCAGCTCATTACCTCTAATTAATTAGGGCAGAACTGCTGCCCTCGTGAGGCAGTGATGACTTGATAATTCAGAAGAACTGGAGATCCAGCAAGGTCTGGAGGTTGCACACCTTGTGTTAAATCAGAAACACCCACTGGTACTGTAGGACACAACATCTCCTGTGATCCTCTGACTTCAATTAATGGGAGTTTGAACAAATTAATGGTCTGAAGAATGATAATAGGAGCAGGAAATTGAGCAAGAATAGGCTGACATGAGCAAATAATAAGAGAAAAAACAAATTTTTGATGCAGTCATTCCTGAGTCTTTCTCATGAAACTTTGGTTCTGAATCTGTCTTGCATTGGTGACCTTCTAAAGCAGATTTGAAATAAGAAGTGAAACAGAAGCAATTATGAACATAATTAAGACTTTAGGAATCCTTAGCATTAAGCCTGTCACATGCAGGGGTTTCGTTTTAACTCATGGTGTGTATCAAAATCCTTGCTATCCTTGCTGATGTGATACAGAACCA
>PYHW01010768.1:2453699-2465676 GCA_013186435.1 Turdus rufiventris | reverse complement strand
CAAATATATTTGGTTTGGGTTTTCCTTTTTCCCCTGCTGCTTATTTTAATTATTGCCCTCCTGTGTGATAGACTCCAATGAAACTGGAGTGTAACTCACTGATGTTTTCTGAAAATGACAATTCCTGAGAAAGGGTTCATTATTTTCCAAGGGAATAGAAGTTTACTTTAGTAAAAAGATTAATAAAGAATATTTCAGAAGAAAAAATAGTGGCTGTTAATTGTGAAATTTGGCACCTGGCAGAATGCAGGGTGTCTTTCAAACTGAGGCATTGCTGAGATGTAAAATGAATTAGAGTGTCCCAGCTGTGCAGTGCCACATCTGTGTCCTGCCAGGCTGGGCGACAAGGGAGCGACACATCTGGAGAGCCAGGTGCCCTAAACCAAAACTAAAACCAGCCCAGGCTGTGCTGGGATTTACTGGGTTTGTGGCCAGCACCCCCACAGCTCTCAGGGCATTGCCACTGGACATTCTGCACAGCTCTGAGCATCCCAAACATCAACCCAGGAACACTCCGGGCCCAACAAGTACCACCAACATTGCTGGATTTTCTCCAAGTTCCTCTTGGAAGCTCTGGATTTTTGGCTGCACAAAGACTGCAACTTTTTTTCTGAGGGAAAATCTCCAGTTTCTGGGAATAAGGCTTTCATACCTGAGAATCCCTGAGGAAAATCCCCAAGGGAGAGAACATCACACTGACCTCAGGGAACCTAAAAGTTCATGAGAACTGGGAAAGACAGTAAAGCATTCTGCCACAGCAAATGTCCTTTTTAGAGCGTAAAATATGAAATACAATAAAGTTTCACAGCATTTGGGTAATATATGTTATTTTTAGAACAATTTCTTTTCCTCTTTTTCGTCCTCTCCAATTTGTTTCCTTAGCAGCAAGGGAAAAAAATGGAAGTTTTTTACAGGTTGTTTTAGACAACAAGAAAAATTGGTAGTTTAAAACTGTCATGATTTTCCTCCCTCTTAGTAATTTCTAAATGGTAAATCATAATCCTGCTATTTTTTATTATTACTCTATTAAATCTTCTGAATCTAACAGAAATGTAACTATAGTGTATTTCTTTATTTGTTCCCATCCACAAATAAAATCTGCACTCAGTATACGAACACAGATCACCTGTGTTTTATGGATACATAATACATTTAAGAAATATATATAATAACAGAGCCTTAAATGGATAATAGGTATTTTCAATTCCTTTCATTCAGATATCTGAATTGGCAATGTGTAAAATAAATATTAAGAATAATGCCAAGAGCAGAGGTTGTGAAGAATTCTGCAAAGATGAATTGTCTCTGCTTTTCAAATTTAAACTGCAAATGCAGCTGCAGAACAGGGTACAGCACATTGTTTGTTAATGACAAAACTAGAAGAAATAATTTGCATTTCTCCAAATTTTCCATGCACAAATGGAGGTTTTCTGGCTCCATACCACCTTCTCCAATATTTGCCTCACTTTCTCACTCAGCAGCTTTCAGTCCCAACTGGACTGTTTGATGTTCTTTTATGTTTTAGTGATGGACTTGAGAAGAGTTTGAAGCAGAGCATTTCCAGCCCTGGCAGACAAACAAGTTTGGACAAAATGTTTTGAAGATTACAAAAAGCAGAGGGGAAAAAAGTCCTGATGGGGTAACCTCAAAGGGTCAGGATCCCATAGCCTGTCCTTGCAACTCACTCCTGCACAAAAGGTTTTGCCAGCAGCTGCTGGGACCTGCTCTGTTCTCTACAGGAAAAGTGCAAAACCCCTCAAAACAAAAAGATCCATCACATGCATCTCAACATATGGTGTTTTACATGAGCTCATATCAGCCAATTACCTCCTGAAAATTTGTAAACTAAAGCCATGTCTCCTTGTTAATGAGCTACTAGAAGAGGGAAAATAAACCAAGACACTTTCATAAATGTAGCTTAATTTTAGGGAATTTGTCCAATTAAGAAATAATTAGTTGTGACCTGAGTAAACCAGGATAAATACAACAAGACTTTTATCATTTACATGCTAATAAAATCATGCCAAAGTAAAATTCCCATAATATTAGAAATCTCTTCATGCAGTGTTCTCTAAATATTTATAACTTTAGTTCCCTCAACCTCTCTCACTCATTTGCTCTTATGCAGTGAAATAGATCTAAAGAAACAAAAAGGTGAACACAGAAGAATCACCTGCTTCCATGGATGTTTCCATCAAAAACAACTAATAAAGGAAAAAGAAGAATTCTCACTGCTCTGCTTGCAGTGTGCAGTGTTGCAAAGTTTCATTTTTTATGAATTTCATCAGAGTTAGTGGTTTTTCTGAATTTCCACCTATCGAGTCTTGTCCTATTTTCATTTTAAAGAATTAAATATCTAACTGCCCAAAAAGAATTCCGGAGTTCAGATGTTGCGGATCAAAAAAAACCCCCAAGAAACCAGGTTAAAAGGATACATTAGGGTTTATGAAATCATACATTTGTGTTTGTGCAGTCACATATATTTTGGGTATATTTGGAGGTATTTAGTCAAAGAATAGCAAAAAAACCAGCCTGAACATGTGCAGCACAGTGATGGGCAGCTATATTTTCTTAAAATGGGCAAGTATATAAGTTGATCTCTTATTGCTTGTTTGGTAGATGTATCAGTCAGAACTATATTAAAAAATATTTTTATTTCTTGCAGACACCTGTTCGCCTGTGATGCCACAGGAAAATGGTTTTTATTTCTGCTCCTGCAGAGTTTGAGAGCTCAGCTGTAGGTCCCAGGGGTGCTGTGCCTGCCCCCAAGGCACTGAGCCCCATTAATTGCCAGCTGATACATTCTGGGATGTGGCAGAGACAGCCCACAAAGGGCTCTAATTTCATTTCCACAGATCAAAATATGAAATGTTACTGTCACCCACCCACAGGTGCTCACCTGCCTCACACGTGGGCTGGGACACCGATGATTTCCTGCAGCGGGTTTAAAATATAGCAATCAAAAACTTGGAAGGTCACCTGGCCAGGTGGATCCTGGACTCCAGCCTTCTGTCTTTTTTTAAATTTCTTTTTCCAGCATACAGTAATTTTTGTATCATTTAAACAATGGAGACCCCGTGGGCCATAGTGTCATTTTTCCTCCAGGTGTCTTGGAGACGTGTTTAAAATAGGTAACAATGACCAGGCTGTGTTTGGGGTCCTATGAAACTGCTGCATTGTAGAAGGACTCCTAAAGCTTGGTGTAAAAAAGAGCAAATACCAAAATATTGGATTTTAAAGATAACTGCACATTTGACTGGGTAAAGATATTTAAATTTTCTCACTTGTAGCCTAATTCCCTCTAATGATGTTACAGTAACTCACTGAGTCCACAAACCGAATGCTTGAAGCATCCCTATTTCTTAATTTTATACAAATTCTTTTCACAATTTTTGCAAAAATAACGTATTAATTAAAATTTGCCTCTGCATTGAAATCAAAACCTGTTTAGTGCTTTTGCCCCAAACACATGCAGATATAGCTTAAAATGATGATTCACTATCCTACAATGATTTTACAGAGATCAAGCTTTGAACTCCCAGTTCTGAAGCCACAGAACTAATTATTGCATCAGGTGTTTTATGCTCACTTTTGAGCAGACCACAATTCCAGGGCTGACAGAACCAGGTATTAGAATTACTAAGAATAAACTAAATGCCAGCAATTTCCAGATAATCTAACACTTCTCTAATTAATATCCATAAGTTGATGGAGGGTTTATACAGACTGAAAGGTGTTAACATGGGAACAAAGTTCAATTTTCCACTGAAACTTTCTTAGCATCAATATTTACAACCTGGGCTATTTCACAAAAATTGCAGACAGGGCAGAGTCCTGTAGTAAGCACTGTGAAGGCAAAGGTTTCCAGAACACAGGATGCTAAAGGGATTTATTTATGGACACAGCTGATCAGAATGGATAAAGTTGCACAGCTTTTGCAAAAGCAGTGGAAAGGTTCTACACAATAACCAAACAAATTTATGCTCAGATGATGGTTGTGTGTTCCCCTTGCAACATGATTTATGAAGTGCAGAAAACACGTCAGTGTCTGAAGAAGGAAATGCAGAGAGTGTAGGAAAAGTGGCAGTGAATGACACAAAACATCAAGAAAGACAGGGGGAGTAAAATGTTTTGGAATGAAGCTAAAAGTGCAAGGGAAAAAGAGCGAAAAGGTGGAATATAAAAAGAAGATGTCAGGGAATGATAAGACAGGTAATATGGTTTTATTCATGTCCATAAAGAAGCAGAGGTCACAAAGGAGGCAGCAGCTCCTCCTCCTGCAGACAGCGAATTATTGACAAAAACATAATTATTTCATTGCTTCAGTTCTTAAAAAAATAAAAAATAAAAAGAAAAAATAAACTTATTACTGACCTCACCTGTCTTGTTTAGAAACAGAAGCTAGACATAGTCATGGACCCACATTTCCAGGTTCAGGACACAGAAATCAAAGTCTTTGCAGCAATTAGAACATTCTGAATTTCTAATACATGTCTGAATAAGCCAGAATTCTGGCTGTGTTGTGAGGAACAAGAGATGTGGAGGTTTGAGCATCCAGACTTCAAAAATGTCTGCATTACATTCTGAAGGTTACTGATGGATGACAAAAAAATTATTATTAAATTAG
This sequence comes from Turdus rufiventris, assembly GCA_013186435.1. Taxonomy (NCBI): domain Eukaryota; kingdom Metazoa; phylum Chordata; class Aves; order Passeriformes; family Turdidae; genus Turdus; species Turdus rufiventris. The sequence goes on along the minus strand of PYHW01010768.1, from coordinate 2,461,049 downwards.
CAAGTAAGGCCAAACCTTCAAGACTGTCTTGAGCCACAGGACAGGTACTGTGTCAAAATTCCCACTGCAACATTTCTGCACTCTCTAGCAAAGCATCAGGAAACTCAGAACTTGTGTTGGTTTCCAGAAAAGCAAACCAGCAAAAATTACACTTAATAAGAGATGAAAAGAGATCCTCCTTGCCATTCAGAAAGACAAGAATAATAATTTCTATTTAACCCGTGGTTGGTTGTGTGTCAGGCTGGTGTAAGGAAGGTTGATGGGCAGATAAAGATTTCCTGCCCAAGTGGTTTAAATCACACCAAGGAGAAAAAAGAGAAGTTCCCATCTTCCCCCTGAGCTGCTAAATCCCTTCCTTTCCTGCAGGAAAACACAAGTTCTGGGGAAAGGGCAAAGTGTCTTCCAGGATGTTGTCGATACACCCAGAGCAGTGAGGCCTCAGCAAGGTTTCTTGAGGGTTATTATTGTACAAACAGGGAAAAGGAACAAACAAACCAATCATGCTAAACTGCAAAGAAGCATCATGATGACTTTTAAATGCCTTAAAATGCAATTAATATATAATAACAAAACCAGCAAAGAAGCATCATGATGACTTTTAAATGCCATAAAATGCAATTAATATATAATAACAGAAGTGGTTTCATAGGCAATTAACATAATATGACAAAAATGTTATTAGTCTCTTTGTGTTTTACTGAACACATCATTATTCTTTCCAGGAGTGTTCTATTAGAAAATAATCTAAAATAGCCAAAAAAACCAGACCAAAAACCCTACAAAACCAAACCACCATGCCAACAAATTTTATGTCATTCATTACTGTCTCAACAAACTCACATTTTCCCATAGCTCCCACTGCTCTGCATTTCCACTCTACCAATCCTCAATAAGAAAATACTCATTTTTCCTCGTGGTTGAAGAGTGTGTGATTTTTAGGATGGAAAGCTAATCCCACTGCCTTGACAGCTATAGGTTATAAGCAAAGCTTTGCTGGTTTCTCCTTTTTACAAAATTTCCTGCTACAAATGACACACCAGTGCTGTTGAACAGCAGGGAGGGCAAAGCCACACGAGCAGGCAGAGCTCAGAATAAAGCAAATGCCCTCCAACAAAACCAACTGTTGACTTTTGCAGGTTTTCCCCAGAAATCAAATGAGGATGCTACTGCTTTCTGAAAGGAATCACAGCTCCCTGTTGATATCTGATGACATTAGGAGGTATTGATTTACATACAGTATTTATTGAGCAGACTATTGCCAGTAAAAATGAACAAGATACGGTAAATTAGATAGCTCATATAGAATATTTTGTTCCCTCAAGACAAAACACATAACAATGACATGAATTTTAGCTTCACTTCTTGTCATCTTTTCTCTTTATCCCATAAACCAACTTTGGGAGAGGAATATTTCCAATAGCTGGAAATCCCATTTCCAATAGCTGGAAATCCCATTTCCATGCCAGCTGCCCAAGCAATTTTTTAAGCCATAGTTTTAAGAAATGTGACTCCACTTAAAATTTATATGCTCAGCTATTTGATTTATGGCCACAGTTTGGTAATCACCTTGGTTTTGACCCTGGTGAAAAATCAATGCCACAAAGGTTCCCACAAATTCAGGACTTTGCCCATATGGATCCCATTGAGGGATCCAGGTCTTTGCTTCTGCTGGGTTTGTTTCTGCCTCCAGGTTTTGAAGAGTCCTCTCTGAATTTAACAGGAGCCCCACCATGTGAGCACATTAATCAATATATATGGAAACTCAGCAATATGAGAGAAAAAAATCCATTTCCTGCACTCCCTACATATAGCATGCAACACAAGGTACAGAGATCTTTGTCCATGTCAGAATTTTCAACTGTATTTCAGTTGATCTGGCTGCAGCTCTTGTATATAAATAATTCTCTATCTGATTAATAATTATATTTTATGCTTCCACCAGAACGCTTCCTTTTGCAGTAAAATTTTCTTTCATTTCCCCTTGCTATATAGTCGGGATTCTTCCCTGAAACTTTGAACTCTGCCATTTCTCCATGATTTTTTTATGCAACAGATGCAATTTGAAATCACCAGTGTTTTAACAGCCTTGCTCTGTGTATTAATGATTCTTTAATTAAATCAAGCACGTTTTGCTGCAATTTACATGTTTACAAACTTGTTGCCGTGAAAGAATGAGTGCCTTCTTTTTTTGGGGACATTAGTAGGAGATGACTGAGGTCTGACATTCCCCATCAACTGGCTTCAGATCAAAATAGCTCAGTTACAGTCCAGACAGAGCTGCCAGTACAGATAACCAGGATTAAAAAACATTTTAGACCATTCTTGAAGTTAGAAGCAAGCTCATGATCTCCCTTTTGAAAGAGCAGCATGTTCCTGTGTGCTGTCCACAGATCTCCAGCCAGCATCAGCAGAGATTCAGTATCAGGGGATGATAAATCATTCCAAAAAGGATGTGGCTGCACTAAAATGGACTTACACAGACGACAAATTCCTTCTCCTGCACACGATAAATTACAGCCATTCACTTCAGGGTTGTGCTATAGTAACGCTTCCTTATCTGCAAAAATGCATTAAAGCACTTACAAATCTTCCCCACAAAATGCTCCTCAGCACCTGAGCAAGCTAGTTTTCCTCATCATTGTGAAGCATTTTCATTATTTGTTCCTTACTAAACAGGGACATTGAGCCCACTAGGGCTGCAGCCTCACCCTCCACGTTTGACTCAGTCCCACGTAGCTCAAGTGAGGCAGAAAGCTGCTGATGGATCTGAAATCTTTACCCTCCCCTCAGCCTACTTGTTAGCCAACATATAGAAACAATTCTTCATAGACCGGCACACTCCCAGTTTGCTTTTCAGCCCTGTTAGCATAAGTTTTCTAAATATCTCAGTCTGTCACTACCACTTGCAAGGCATCCTTTCACAGAAGTGTGATCTGCCATTATGAAAAAAGCTGAGGGCTGATTTCACACCTCTGCTTGTTAAGTATTTTTAAAAGGAAATAAAGCTCTTTACTTAAAAAAATAATTAAAACTAACTCTTCATTAGCAGTTCAAATTGCCTAGGTAAATTTGGTCACAGTTCTAATTTGCACACAGTTTTATCAAGCTGCTTCATTTCATGCTTGCAGAGGATCACTTCCTGATTATTTCTCTTCCACACACATTTGTTGCCTTTCCACCATGGCAGCAGCCTTTAAAAGCTTGAGTCCCAGCTGGGACAGCCCTGTGGCACTTTGCCGCTGATGCTTTGGAGTCTGCAGGGCTGGATTTCACTGCTGCAGGGATTCCATGGGAAATCAGCTCCTGCAACTGGAGGCTTTGTCCTGTACCTAACCCCAAATCTCATGCATGAACAGTTAAAAAAAAAAAAAGAAAAAAAAAAAGAATATTTTTGTCAGTTCTTCGTTCTTCTGGACCCACCTAACTTGGAGTAAATAGCAGAACAGAGTTCTTATAACTTAGAAATTTTTGTTGAAAGTGGCAATCAGCCTCTAACTCTCTAACTCTTTCTGCTTTTTCTTGCATTCTGCCTACAAATACATTATCCAGGTAAATGTGAGGTTTTGAAAATGAGCCCAGGGGTTTTAAATAGCAGATTAGCCCATAATCACTGATTTTCAGACTTCTATTTTCACTGGCCCTCTATTTGACCCTTTGTTTCCCAATTCATGGGGATTTTATCAACACTGAGCACAAGTAGCCTTCCAGCTTCACTGGAATTCTTTTGCTCTGTTATCACATCTCTTTACAGAAGCACTTGATTTTTTTTTTTTCCTCAAGGAAAGGGCTGAAAAGTCACTAGTATTTCTGCTCTGCTGGAATCAGACTATGGGTCTGAAGTGGACTCTGAATTGCATAAATTATAGCCAGGTTTTGGATGGTGTGCACCTCACAGATTTGGGCTAGAAAATCCATCTTAAATCTCCCCACCAACCTCCCTCATCTGTTTTTCCACATCTGCACTTTCCAAGAGCAAATAAATAAACTATTTGCCATTGCCTGAATTTTCTGACTTCGTCCGATTTATTCAACTCTCGAGAGAAAACCAAATGTGCTTGAGAGCACATTTGTACAATGCAGCACCTTTCACTCTCAGTAAATAGGGGCTCTAGGCTGCTCTTATCTCACCAGCCCAGAAGCAATTCCATCACGAGCCCAGAGCCTGCCTAAGCCCCCTCTTCAGAGCATCATTTAGCAGTTTTGTCAACAAGCTCCAGCAAGCCCCAAAGTAAAACCATGCCATGTAAATCCACCAGCGTACTCTGACCTGCAGAATTCCTATCAGGATGCTCTTTTACAAACCTCTTGAGGAGGGAAAAGGAGTTGCTACACAAGTTTTTAGCACATTTCTGGGTATATTATCATCCCTGAATGCTCCTGCTCTTATTCACAAGCAGCTTTCACTTAAAACTGAAGCTGGCTGACATTCCTCGGACTTTAAGAACACAAACCACAAAGTTTCATAAGAAATAAACTCATAAACCAATTGGATTAATAAGTTTATTTCAGAGGGCGAGGGTGGTGCCATTAATATGAGCTGCCTTCCATTCCCCTTGCCAGTTTGAGTTCCTTTGCTAAAAACCAAATTTTAAACTCATCTGAAAATACAACTTCCATACAAATGGGTTCCACTGAAAAGACTGGCAGGCCCTGACCCTCAGACAGATGTTTTCACTCTATTTTAAAATATTTTCTTTTACTAAAAATAAAATATTAAAAACAAACCATGGAAAAAAGGGATTAATACAAATAATGAACAAAGTTGTCTGTGTAGAGTTTAATACGCTCTAATTTAATCATGTTCTCTTGTTATGAATCCAGAGAAAAACTACAAGTTTTTCAGTATTCCTCCAGGAGAGAGAGGGCAGGAAAACCCAGATTTTCAAACATTCAATGAAAAAAAACCAAACAAAATGACCATTTTTTAAACAGATTAAACATTCTTAGCAAATTTAAAACATTCTGAGGTAGAAAAATCTGCAAAGTTCTATGAAATACCGTGTTCACCAAAGCTCTGGTTTGTGCCCTATGGATATTTTTCAATTCTTACCCCTTGAGCATTTGTGCACTAAGTGCACAATGGTCAGTGCTCAGGCAGAGCATCCTTGGGTGTAGCTGTATCCTGTAGGATTCAAATGGATTTTATCTTTTCATCCTTCTCCTACCTCTAAATACAAACTTGATATTCTGATGGTTTGCAAAGAACTCATATTTTTTCACAATGATCTCTTCTTTACTTGTTTGCATTTTGCTTTGAATTTTCTCTTTCAGAACCACAGTGCTAGGCAAGAAGAGGCTCAAGCAAAACCAGAAAACACTTTTTTTGAGAGAAATTCAAGGGTATTTCAGGTTATTCACCTTTCAGTGTACCAAGGAGATCAGGGAGAAAATCCTGTTGTCTTCCTGACACCATGACACATCTTTATTGGGAAATAATGGGCTGGATTTGAGACAGAGTAATCACGTTGAGGTTTCTCCTTCAGAACATTCCAACCCCATTTTTTGCTGCAGGATGGGGGTGAGCAGAATGCTGGATAACAGCTCAGGAAACACCACAGCCTCTGAGGCTGTGCATTCACATTGCTCTGGATCACCTGGTACATGAAATCTCTTGTGCATAACTTGCTTTGCTTCAACAAGCCTCCTCTAGAGAAATGGGTTTGTCTAAATTTAAGTGTGTCTTTCGCCAGATCAGATATGAGGGCTATTTGTGGTTTGCTGCATTAAGTTGAGAAGTCTATTATGATTTTCCAGGAGAAAAAATATTCAAGGTTTATACTCGAAGCATTAAGGTGGGAAGCCGCTGATAAAATAAGAAACAGCTGGCAAATGAAGACAAGGAACAGCGTTAAAAAGAGAAACTGCGATGTTTTTCTTGCAAGAAGGACGTCAGCAACTCCCATAAATCCTGTGCAAGTGCTTAACACACATTTCACTGCAGACCCAGATACGAAGGGGATGTTTAAGTGTTGAAAACCAGCATATGGTAAATTTTAGCAGTGCTGTTTGAGCAGTAGGACCCATCAGCAAACTGGGAAACTCTCCCAGAGGAGGATGGAAACAGCACTGGAGGCATAAGTGTTGGTTATATCACTGCAGGAGATTAAACTGAGGGGTCAGGGATGGCAGCCAGGGCTGTCCCCAAGCCTGTGTCCCACAGGGGACAGAGGGTGGGAGATTATCCCTGCGGTGGGACACAAAAGGCAGCACGCACCAACCACTGAGCAGCTGGAATTCTGGATCAGGGACAAGGCATGTGAGTGCACATGCCCAGAGCTGGCTGGAAAACATGAATTGGACCTCTGTTTATTTTATGCATTTTGGGACGTTGTGGGGCAGTTGTTTTGCAGATTTCAGAGATCTTTTGTTGGGTATTCAGTGGAAAGAAATGTTTTTGTTGACAAGGAAAGGAATTTTCAGTAAGAACTTTGTAGGTGGTGTACATTTCATATGTAACAATTTCATATCATCAGAATCTTCTTTGCCTCTATTAAAGACACCCATTACTAAAATGGAGTTCAATAGTGCTTTTCATTGACCATTTGACAATAAAAATGTATAATTCTGTAGTACCATAGTGACAACTTCCCCAAAAGATCTTCCTTTGTCCAAACAAAATTTTCTATTCAGAAATCAAACGCATACACAATGTTCAGACAGCATTTCCACTAAAGAAAAATGACAGAAATTCCATGCAGAGAGCAGAAAAATTTCAATTGTGTGAAAAACAAACACATTTATCATTTCCTACAGATCCTCCTGAAATTTCATAGGACTGTGGCTGCAATTGAGGCTTCAAGGTAACTGCAGATCTTTCAGGAGCAAATACACTTTCAGAAAATGAACAGAATCAACACAGAGGCAGAGATGTCATCGCTCTGAGTACTCACCTCGTAATTGGCAATTGCTTCTCGATCAAGGCTTCGGGTCACAGACACGTCCCCGTTCATGTCATTGATCCTAAAAATTCCTTTGGGGTCTTGATCTACTCCCTTCCCAGAGAGCCGAAACTTCACTCCCTCAGTTCCTTCGCTTCTGATGACCTGCATGGTAGGAAACAAGCGATGGGCCACGTTGTAAAATCTTTTAAACTCATCCTAAAACCGCATAAGCCGTCTCAGTCTTTTAACTAATGCGGAGCTCTGTTCCCTGCCAATAAAATGGAACTATAAAATATGATTTCAATCATTCACAAGACACTGTGCAATTTTTGTGTTAAACCCTGGGAAAGCTGCTCATGTTCTTGGCCGGTTCCTATCTTATCTTTAGTGTCTTCAATTTCACTGTTTTAAGTTTCTGTTATTCCATCACTGAATTCACTCTGTGTCTAGAATTTGACATTTCATTTAA
>PYHW01010768.1:2380695-2453582 GCA_013186435.1 Turdus rufiventris | reverse complement strand
TTTAAATCAAGGGAAAAATGTCTGCATGAAAATACCAGAATATCCTCCACAGAATACTCCTGAATCACACAGTTGGAATTAGTCCACTTCCCAAATTTCTATTTGTGTATACACACACACCATGAGTGCATGGCGACTCCTTGTTACTCTCACCTTATTTTCCATGAGAACAAAATCCCTAAAAATCCGATTTCATGGCAGCCCCACATTAGTGACAGTAACATTTACCAACCTGCAGAGCCACACAGCATCAGTTACAAGCTACAGGCTTTGCAAATTTGTATTTGTACACCAGAATCTGAGGGATTATAAATTAATCTTGCCCTTTAAGGCTGACAGTCTTGCCAAGCCATTTCTTCCCTCTGCTGCTCGGTGTTCTTTTGTTTTGAGCAATTTCATATCGCTGATTTCCGCAGAAACATTAAATCAAAAATTGATATTCTGGTCTGAATTATAGTTCAGGAAGAGGAAGGGAGAAAGTGGCCTTAGAAATCTGGACCTTCTCCAACTTTGAGATAATAAATATGCAGGGTGTTTAATAACGTCCCCGAGGAAATAAATGTTTGCTGCCCTATTGCTGTGGGTTGAGCAATGCTGGTTTGCAGATTACTGGGCAGGGAGATTTTGACTTAACTCCATAATCATTATTCCTTTATTTTAATTGGGAAAAATTGCCACGAGTTATGAAATAGGAAATCAGCATTTTCAGAGATAAAGTTATGCTTTCCAAACCCTTTGGGGAAGGGAGACATTTCAGAGTAAAAACCTGTTTCACCTCATTTTTTCTCCCTCCTTCCAACAATCAGAAACACTAATGGTTGAAGTTTCTTTCCTGTGTATTTTTGAGTAAGTCATGCCAAAACACAGAGGCAGACAATACTGCAGGTGACAAAAGGGCAAAGTCACTTTGAGACTGCTGGTTTGGTGATGAACCTTGATCTTAATGGCTCCTGCTGAAAAGTTACCTGCTGTTCAGGTCATTTTTGGACCAATTTCTGGTATTTTTATGTCAAGCCTAAAAATCCATGTTTTCTTTAACAGAAAAGCTATGCTTGAGATGTTGCAGTGTCATGACCATTGCCTATTTTTCTACGGAAAAGATGGATTGATCCTTTTCTGCCCTAATGTCTGAGAGTGAGATGAGACAAGTGCACCTTGCCATATAACAACAGTGCTTTGAAAAGACTGAAATCAGCACCAGGCCAGCACAAAAGTCAGAGATGTTTATACTACAGCCATTTCCACCAGAGCCACCAAACATTACCTGTTTATGACAAATTTAAGACACAGTATAAACACAATGTTCCAGTTGTAACAACCCACAATAAGAAAGAAAAATATTGAGAAGGGATTCCTCTGAAAGGGAATTTGTAAAAAAAAAGTCCAGATTTACATATGGAATTTTTTCTCTATGCTAGATAGAAAAGCAATAATGTAGTAGTAATAATAAAAATGCTAATGATAATAATAGTAGTAGTAGTAGCAGTAATAGTGGTGCCTGCAAACCCAGCCAGTGAGAAAATTTCTTCTCAGCATCGAATCTGGCAAAGATCTACACCTTGAATTTGGTGGTGAGACATCTCTGTGGTGCCTGAAAGGTCAGTGCTCCTTGGAGCTGACCCATCTCACATCTCAAACCCTTTTTCACCATCTCATGTACGGGAGGAGCAGAGGTTTCCTGAATGACTGGATGAGCTCTCTCAGCTTTTTGAATACTTCAGGGAGGTGTCACACTCACGGTGCAACCCTTTGGAGATCTTTTCCTTTTACCAATTTACCTGTCCATGCCTCCAGGTACTGCACACTGATGTCCTGACCCAGAGCCCACCCTGAGCTGCTGGGGCACCATGGCAGAGTTTGCCCAGGAGCTGTGGGCGGCTCAGAAAAACTCATTTTCAGAGATATTCGTTAAAACACTTAATTAGCCACAAGAGGGAGCCGCGAACTCCCAGGAATGTCAGCGAGAACATTACCATCTCCTAATTAAGATGCTTATATAATGGCTGCATAGTTCAAAGAAAGTGCATTTCCCAGTTCACACGGAGCTCGGTACAATGAAAAGTTTAATAAAAATCGGGCTTAATTTGCCATATGGTTTGGTGCTTCAGCAAGAGCAAGGAAGAAAACAGGAGGATTGTCTGGCATCTCCTCTGCCAAGGCTGAGATTTGGAGCAGAGGCATAAACACAGCACTGTTCACAGGAAAATTTCCTAGCTCACAATGCAGTTGCAGAACAATGTTTTCCCAATATCCTGGTGGAGATAAAACAAGGCTAGACTATTTCTGCTGCAATGTTTACTTTGGGATTTCATTTTTGCTTTTCTAAAACACATAAATGAAATCCCACCGTCACTGCTACCTGAAGCCCAGACAGAAACAGATATTTCCATAATTTTTTCACAGCTTCAGGAACTTCAGTGCAGGTTCTAATACTGACAATGTCTGCACCATATGGCAGTGGCTACGTATTGCAAATAAAAGCTCTGCATTCTCAGGAAACAAGGCAGCCCAGGACAACAGCACCCACCCACCAGGAATATGGATAAGACAGGAATATTTTATCCAGCATCCCAATTTCTGCCTATTTCATTCTCCCTTGTTCTGATGTCACAGGTCAGAGGGGACTTTCTGTGGCAGATGGCTCAGAATAGACACCAGCTGAGCATCCCACAATAGCATGGGCTGTTGGAGGCTGTCCCTCACCCAGGACACCAGGACAGCACGGGATGGGCACTCAGATATCACCCACTTTCCCATCTCAAGGGTATTTCAGAGAATAATTGGGAATGGAAGTGTTCTGGGCCCCTCAATTTGGGAAGGACTTTGAGCACATCCAGAGGAGACAACGACGCTGGTAAGGGGCTTGGAACACAAACCTGTGAGGGGCTGGAACACAAACCTGTGAGGGGTCGGGAACACAAACCCTGTGAGTGCTGGAACACAAACCTGTGAGTGCTGGAACACAAACCCTGTGAGGAACAGCTGAGGGAACTGGGGTTGTTTATCCTGGAGAAAAGGAGACTCAGAGGTGACCTCATCACTCTCTGCAACTCCCTGAGAGGTGGCTGTGCTCAGCTGGGACTGCTCTCTTTCACAAGCACTGACACAACACAGTCTTAAGCTGCGCCAGGGGAGATACAGGCTGGATATTAGGAAAAAGTTTTGCACAGAAAGAATGATAATAAACTGGAATTATCTGCCTGGGGAGGTGGTGGAGTCTCCATCCCTGGATGTGTTTATAAAAAGTCTGGATGTGGCACTGGGTCTAGTTGAGGTGTGAGGGATGGGTCGGACTCTCATATTGAAGGTCTCTTCCAGCCTTGTCATTCTGTGATTCTGTGATTCTGTGAGCCACCCCACAGGCACAGCACCCACGACAGCCCAGCAGAAGATTCTGTGATCTTGCTCAGCTCAAAGACCCTTGTGAGCAAGCAGAGCCGCAGGAAGCTGACAGGAGCTGCTTTCTGCTGAACCATGGCCAGAACAATTTCCCCAGCGCTGTTTCTCAGCTGCCATCATGTATCCCTCGCAGCTAAACTCATTTCAGCAATGTGATCCCCCTGTTGTTACGGGTTTATCACAAAAGTAAATCAGAGTGCTCTCAGGAGAAGAAGAGAAATAGAAGTACAAAAACCCCTCGCTGCCCCGAGAGAGAGATTTCACAGTTCTGCAGCACCAGCAAATCTGTCCTAAACAGCACCATCCTCAGTTACCAGTTTTATTCTTTAAAAGTGTTTGCCTCAACCACTCCCCTAATTTCTTAGTTCTTGGATGATAAATGCATCATAATAGTTTCACTTTTTAATTAGAAAACTAATCCCACCCTCAGACAGGAATATTTGGTTCATGCCCCAGTTCTTTTCATTTCAGAGCATTACAGTGTCTCCCTTGTGATTTTTTAAAATTTAATTTTATTTTATTTTTTTGTAGGGTTGTTTGGTTCTGGTGATTCCTGCTTCCCCTAGCATCTTAGGAAGCAAATTTATTCATAGAATATTTAAAGGTGAACTATTTTTTTCCTCAAATCACTCTGCTCGACAACAGCAAAACAATGGTTTAGGCCCATTGTTTAGATATCATATAAATAAACAGACACTTCCTGTCCTGCCATACTGAAAATTACTCTTTACAGTCAGAGGCTCCATCTGCTCCACGCTGACTCAAATACTCTTTCAAGCAAAACAAATGCAAAATATTCCCATCGTTATTCAAAAGCATTAACCAACAGAAACTGCTTCATTACAGTAAGCTAAACATACAAAACCCGTGGCTCGAAAGGAATTTATGTAATTTGCCGAGTTTAATAATTTATTATGTAAAAATTAATACCTCTAGCTTCTTTAATGAAAAGTCAGATAAAGTGGCTGAGCATGGGAGATGAATTGTGCTCTTTGATGGAGGCAGGTGTTCCCTGACCTATCAAACCTGCCCATGGCTTTCTCTCTGACTAGAACTTTCTCCAGACTCACTCCATGTGCAGGTGACAGGCCAGGAAATCCAGGGGATTCATTCCCATAATGGCAACAGGAATTATAAAGCTTCTCTAAGTGGCTGTGTCTCTTACTGGTGATAATTAGAGGTAAACCCAGCACGGGATATTTCTCAGGCACCACTTTCTTTGTTCACATAAGGGGTTATTAACTTCACTCTATTATCTGTCAAAGCACATCTGGGCAGGTGCCCTTTTAGGATGTTATCAGGTTATCCAAAACATCCAAAGCAAGTTAATTGATAGAAGAATGAACAATATTTGAGAAATTCACATAGAGCAAACCAAAATTTCAGGAATTAAAGATGTTTGTTGAAAGCAACAACACAGGGGATATCACAGTCCTGAATTTCAAACCAGTTTTCAACCTCCAGTCTATGGAAGAAGCAAGGTTTTCAAAGCTGTGTTCTTCTCCAGGAGCTTTCCTGAAAACCTTAAACCAGCCAAGAAAAAAAAAAAAAAATCCCCAAAATCCTGCTATCTGTGCTTACAACTGGAGGGGCCCTCCAGACTCCACAGGGATGGAAAGGGAAATGTCACCAGCAATGGGAATGTTCAACACAGACCCAGCCTCTGTGACAGCCAGGGCAAGGGAACACAAAGCTGAGCTCAACAGTTTGGGTTCTGGGGGAAGCAGAGCTGGGAAAAAATACATTTAGTCCCTCAGACATTCTTCCCATCAGCTCCTAACATTTTATTTGGCGCTGTTGACAGTCAAATAACAATGCACATCTACAGCTCTCCCTGAGAAAAGAGATATACACAGACAGCAGACTGGCTTTAATCCAGAAAAGAAGCCATAATTCAGTTATTTTAAACTTTAAGGGTCTATTTGCTGTTTCAGATCTTGGGTGGAACACACAACTACAAAATATCTGAATTTTGCACTTGAAGATATAGATTTAAATTATTGCAGGATCCTTCTCAATCAAAGAGATTACTCAAAATTTTAAACACAAGGTAATTAATCCTTTAACAAAGTTTGGATTCTGTGTTTATTTCTGTGGATTATTTAATATTTATTCTTACACATTTAAAGCTCAGTGGCACTGGGTAAAACTGTTATTACAAGAGTAGCAATTACTTCTTAGTCACATTCTTTTGCACTTGTTCTCTTAAGACTCTTATGAGATACAAAAAAAAAATAACGTGTATTATTACAATAGTGCATCTGTAAACTGAAGTGTTTTAATATCTGTATGAAATTTCTGAAATATTCAGTATGGGTATGCTAATACCTTAAACATGAAAACTTTTATGCCAACTTCCAGAGAAGGAACATGGGAATTAAAAAAATCCAGCATTGAAATTAAATGAATTTAAAAAATGAGAAAACCTACACTGATGTTCTCAAGAGGATCCTTTTTAGCATTTTAACTGTGAGCTTTGTCATGCAAAACGTTTCAGGAAGTGTCAAATTTAGGAACAAGGTTGGCAGAATTAAAACACATGGTTTCAGCATATTTTGGATGCATTTTTGCAAGGCTGATTAGGGGCTGGAAGTGGTACCAATGTTCCTCGCCTGAAGGCATTCAGACAAAACCGTGACTGCTCTGATCAAGCACCACATTGAGGACTTTAAGTACATGAAGGAAATAGAACTTGCACTGCTCAAAATGCAGGTGAAACACTGCAGGATTTTTTGGGCTGGGGCACTTCCTATAAAATGTACGATACCAGCTATTCTTTTGTCACATCAGGGCAAACACAAGGTTTTACTAAGTAGAAACAACTGCAAATCCGAAATTTGACAAGGTTTATAAATTCCATAGGCAAATATTTCAACAAAGTACCTCAATGTTTGAAAATGACACAATATATTGAAAACCAGTGAAGTTGTTTCACCACCAGGGCTCCATTTTCCAGGTCTTTTTAGGATAATCAAAACCAATAGGGTATTTGATATTCAACCAAAAAATATCTTCTCAGCATAATGGGTTTTTTAATCATAATTACGCATAAATGTTTACAAAATTCAGATCAACTTTGTGGTGGGATGCACAGGTGCTCAAGTGAAGCAAAATGAATTTATGCATGTGGGAGCCCTGGGCACTGGTGGATCCCTTCAGCCCCAGGTTCATTATCGTGGCTGTACACAAATGCAAGAATTCTCCCTGAAGAGCCCTTCCCAGCGGTTGCGGGGATTTAAATCTGAGGATTTAACCAATATAAATAGCTAACAGTGAGCATTTGCTCAGAGATCGAAGCAAAGTAATTCAATAAACACATCAAGATGTGCATTAGCTTTGTAGCAGGTAATTCCTCAGCTTCCTTTTACTCCTAATTTATAAAGAGCAAGAAGATTCATTACAAATAATTTTCCCTCTCCCTGTTCCTTGCAGTCTATTCACAAATAAATCTGCAGACTCAGGGTTCTGTGCACAGCACAGAGTTCACAAACTCAGCTTTGGTGATCTCGAAGGGAAAGGACTCAGAAATGTTCCTTGTCACAGGAGGCCTGGCTGTTTCAGGAACCATTTAAGCACCATATTTTATTTGCTACTTAAGTGACTTGCAAACCCTGTCACCACTCTCTGCTGAGTGACAGCCAGACAGGGAGCAGCTCCAAAGCTGAGGTCTGTTAGGAAAAACCTGACTGTGATTGACAACATTAAAAGCAGAACTCAAAAGATCCCCTTAAAAACAAACAAACCAAGGGATTATTTGGATTTATAGAGGAGCTTTACTGAAAGCTTTTCACAGATCTAAAAAGGCAGAAATTAAGAGGCAACACTGCCACATTTGATGATATGGAATTGTAAAAATTCAGGGCTTAGGACAGAATACACAATGTGTAATCATCACAGGTGTAGCCAAAACTGGAAGAAATGGGAGAAAAGAGAACAGACCCAACTTACAGCACCTCTTCCCAGGTATTTCACAGCGCTGTTTATTCGGAATAAGATCAAAGTCTTAATTTATTTCTGAGGGCCTCTTGTGCAGCATCCAGACAAGCACCAGGCACTGCTGTGGCCCTGGGCTGGGAGTGCAGGGCAGCAGGAGAGCAGGAATCCTCTGCTGATGGGGTCTGGATTCTCTGGGCAATACAAAACCCTGCTGCTTCCTCTCCCTGCAGCCACATTTGCTGCCCCCGGGACTCAGCTACAAATGTTATCTTTAGATCCATGCACGCAGCAAGGAAAGGAATCAAGATCTGGATTAAGTGGGACCCTCCAGCTGGGCAGAGTAATTGGAATTGCAGAACAAGGCACTGAAGTTGCAGAGAGGACCTGAGGAACTGAACAGGAGTAGTAAAGTGGGAAAACAGAGCTGATGAGAAGGATTCACCTAAAATGCTCTTGAAAATTAAGACTCAGCTGAAGCTGGAGAAATTTCTTGTAAGATTTTGACTAATTTTATTTTTGCTTTAGCTAGCAACCTGATGAGTCTTGAATGTGAAAATATTTTGCAATTAAAATGAACTTAGAGGAATAAGTACCCTATCAAAAGTACTTAATTTTTATAATTGAAGATATTGAAAAAGAAATATCATGATGAAGAGAATTTTTTTCTAAATTTGGTTCGATTACATGCAGTCTGTCTAATACTTGTGGATACTTTAAAAACCTGCTTAGCACCCAATTCCCACTTGTAGCAAACAACTCACAGATCTAATTATAGATTTTCCTCAGTCACTAGTTCCCTAGGAAACAAATCCATGGCTCATGTCTTGTTCATGGAAGGTCATAGGAGGAAGATAAATATTTTTCTGTGTATAGAAACTTGTCTAGGGTCACAGGTCTACATCTCAGCAGATGCTGGTGCTTCTGCCAAGGGCAGATGGCAGCTGTGTTTGACAGTTATCTGGGACATTTAAAACTTTAAAACATTTCACTGTGATGAAGCACTAAATGCTTCCATCAATAGTAACTTTATGCTTTTTAAAATTTTTAATTAAGATTTTAATTTTGGTTCTCTACACTCATTTCAATTTTTATCTGTCGATCCACTTCTCATCTAAAACCACCAGAGGTCAATTCAAAACCTCTATGAGTAGTCACAACTCCTCAGAAATTTGGGGCAGAAATGCAACTTCAAGTTATGAATGGTAAATATAATTTGTGTTTTCTTCATATTGGCCATTAAATTATCAATATTAACACAAACCTAATAAAAAAATCTGCCTACAAGCTTGAAAAACCTTTTGTTAGCAATTCCGTAAGTGACTGAAGATCTAACATGGACTACATGGCAGAAAGCTCTGATAATGTCACTCAAAAGAAAGTTTTAACTACACCTTGATAAATTTGACTGCTTCTTATTTGAAACAAAAGCATCCTATATTTACTACATGGAAGCATTAATGGGTTTTTTAATCTAAAAATCAGACAGACTTAATTATATTATATTAATCTACTGTATTAGTAAAAATCCTAATCATACTAACACTGAAAAGAGATTTAAAAACAACAAATGAAGTATCTACAGAGTGACTTCTGCTTGGTTTCAGCAAAGCTAAATAGTTCATAAAGTGGGATCATAACTTGAGTAGAAGAAAATGAAGGGTGGATCTCTGATGCTGATATTTTCACTGCAGGTTTTGCCATTTTTTCTATGGCAGTTTTATTTTAAAATTTGTAATTTGAATATGCGTGCACCCCAAGACACAACTTGCTAAACATGCAGTAATTTGAGGGGTTTGGAGAGATCCAAAACTCAGAACATCTGTTCCTTCCCAGGTACTCCCCAAATACACAGGAGGTCTTTGGAGTGAATTTTCAAACAATTACAACGTTTCTAAAACCAGAAATGGATCAAGTGTGATCACAGAGTGCTGGTGGTGGTGAGATCAGGATGGTTCCTGTCCCTGCTGCTCCTCAAGGATTTATTTGTGTATCCCCTGTGAACAGCTCTGCTCCTGTTTGTGCCTTTGTGAGGGCTCTCTCCAATGAAACTGTGGGCAGTAACAAATTATTCCTGTTTACTCACATCAAGATAACTCTGGATATCTAATTCTGGACTTGAAAAACTGCATAATTCAATTTTGCAACAACACCAATTACCCTACCTGAATTTAGGCAGAAAATAACTGCTTTAGGTTAGTGTGATAATTCATGTAAATTTTATAATTTCCTTCCTCAAAAAACTGGAAGCTGAGCCACACAATTTAAATTCAGAGAGCATCTACATTTTGTGACTCAGCAAGACAAAAGCTGTCGCTGTTCCAAGTGAAGGTGTCTTTGTTTTAGTCTCATCTCCTATTGACACAGATATTTGTATCAATATTTCTGCATAAACATTTGCATTTTTGTGCAAAGATTGGCATCCATACCTGGAGAAACTGTGGAAGAAGGCCAGATTTGGAAGAGGAAATACTTTACCTTTTGTACTTAGTGAGAACTCTCACAGTCCTTAGCAAGTGTTATCTTAAGTGAACCTGTTGCCACTGATTTTCTCTGCTGGCAAACAAATGTCAACCTGATTTAATCTAGCTTCTCATTTAGAATAAAAAACTCCACAAAAATCTCCTGCAGAAATAATCTGAAACGTTGAGGGGATTACAAGGGTATTGGAAAGAACTGCACAGCTGCTGGCTTTGAGCTCAAACAGATTATTTTAAGAGTGTAAGTAAGATTTACTGGTATCTCTGAGAATAAATAACAAATAATCCACAGAATGTTGAGTGATCAATTACACTGTGTTTAAAGTTTGAAGTAATCTCTTTTGAGAAGCTTTATTCAGAATTCAGCCAAACCAGTTTCTTATTGATCATCATCAGAAAAAAAAGGCTTCAAGTCAGGTGACACAAAAATGTTCTTCAAAATACTTTCCCAGATTTCAAAGTGCATTGATAAATACAGATCTTCTCTTGAACTTTCACTAAACAACAAATGAAACTAGAGTGTAATAAAAATTACAAAACTACACAGTAATAATGTGGAGCAATGACTCTCACAACCAGCATTGCTCACTTTTGTGAAGGATTCCAATTTAAAAAATAAAGCTAGAAGTGTAAGCTTAGTTAAAGCTTCAGTAAACAGGTGCTATAAAGATTGCACACGACAACCTTTGGATGCTTTAACCAATAATTATTAAATATGGGTTTAATATATAAATGCTCTTTTAAAATACAAAACATTTCCAAAGTCTAAGATGACCTTTATGGGAAGCTCTAGACTGAAACTATTAACATAACAATCTGTATTGGCATTCTTTTTAGAAAATAAAATGTGGTACTGTTATCATACACAACACCAGTAAAATAAATAAATAAATAAATAAATAAATAGAGAAATGAATAAATTTTTTAAATGCAGTTTCAAAAAAACTTCTTGGTCATTTATCTCTGTTTTTATCCCATAGAAGCTGTGTTTTTCAATGTTCTGTGGAACCTAGTCCATCAATGTCTAACTTATGTCTTTTCATAACAACTACACCTTAAAAAACAATATTTCATTACATCTAAGACTGCAGGGGGAAAAAAAATCCATATTGCAATCCATCAATGTAACAAGAGTATTGTTAGGCTTCCATCACCAACCACTAACAATTAAAATATTAACATTCAAGAATCCATATAATACACAAAGAACAGAAATTCTGTTCTTGAGTTAACTGAATAAAATGTACTTTTTAAAGGAAGGACCCAGAGGGTAAATACACACAAGGTTCCAGAATAAAAAGTTTGATTTTGCCCAACAGTGGCCCAAGGCCAAGAAAAATTTCAGGCAATAGAAAAAATGGATTTTTTTTTAACATTGCATTTCATAAACTTTTAAATTAGTATCAGCCTCTGAATTTGTCATTTATCATTACTTAAATCTTAATTACAGTTGTTATACCATTAAAACAACAACAAAAAATCTGAGCTTTTTAATTCACTCGTGGCTAAACAAGATATTTTTCCACTACCTCTAGCAGCTTTATCTTTTCTAACTCTGACAATATTAGATGCTTTCCAGTCACATACAATTGCTTTGCCATAACACTGTTCAAAGTCAAAAAATACTATTTAAAGCTAATAGTAAGATTTTGTGAAAGTTTGAGCTGTTAAATTACCGAAGTGTTATATACATAGGATTGGTGGATAATGGCTATGGCATTCTTTATCTTGCAGAATGTAAATGTAGCTAATAGTGTGGAAAAAAACCATTTTAATACTTTAGCTGAGATTGAAGAAAATAAAGGATAGAGAAAGACATTCAAGAAGTAAAATTCACACTGAATAAACCAGAGGAAAAAAGAAAAAGGGGGATTTTTTTATAAGGCATTCGGAATGTTAGAAAGAAATTTCCTCTTTTGTAACAATGAGATTTTCATTTAAATGAGCTGAGGAGTTAGGAAGGTTCTGTTCCCTCTACCAGAACAAGCTTAAGCAACTTTAACCTGACTCAAAAAGAGCAGTTTAATGCTGTTTAATGGGAATGAACCTGACATAATCTAGTCCTGATATTCTAAGGGACATATTGGATTCCAAGAGAAAATGCCCCATTGATCTGTGCTCTGGAACAGGGTCTGGAGGTGGATTCACCCCAGGAGTGATCCTGATGCCAGAGCATCCTTGGAGTGATGTCTCCCTTAATTCAGTGTTCTCAGGGCTTCATCCCATGGTGCTTTACAAACATGTCATTTACCCTACCGTGATAGAATTAAAACTGGAGTCAAACAGAAGCACAGCTCTTCAGTGCCAGTTTAAACTGGCAAAATATAAAAATCCAACCACTCCCTGCTCGACTGCAGTGAGCAGAGAGAGGATCCAGCTGGATTGTGCACCAATATTGGTGCCACAGCTATTCTAGACCTTGGCTTTACCTCTGGGACAGCACCCAGGCACTTCTGGGGCTTTGGATTTCCAGCCCTAACAAGGCACTGGCACAGGGCTCATGAAGGGAAAAGAGCAGGCACACCCAGAGGACAAAGCAGGATTCCATTCCATGGCTGGTCACACCTCGTGCTAACCACTCCTTACACACAGTGGCATTATTAAGTGATAATCTATAATCACCCATGGCCATATTTGACTTCAATTACATCGGTGTGAATCCAAACCTCTCCTGCTTTTCCTGGACATTGCTTCAGCTCAGGGTTAACAAACAGCCCAGAACATTCTCACCAGTTCACACAGGCTCAGACCATTGTTGTAGTTCCATCAGTCAGAACAAATGACAGCAGTAACAGCTATTTCTCATGTAATTAATTGCTGTCTCCCTATATTTTACTGCAGTTATAGTATGGCTAAAACGTCCAAAGATAACGAATATTACATTACATGTACTGCTGAACCTGTTTTACTACAAATTTACTACATATTTTCAGGCAAAAAGGATTAGACTTCTCTAAAATATTATGAGTCTCATATGAAAATAGAAATATGTGGAGATCATCCAAATAATATGCTGACACCTGTAAAGATGAAGGCACAAGAGCGCACCCATTCTCACAAAAAATTCAGCAATAAACTTAAAACAATGTCTTTTTCTCTTCTAATTTAAGGGAAATGCAGGTAAAACTGCAGCAATAATTAATGAGGCAAAAAGAGCCTTTTAGATTAATGAAGCAAGTTCTTTTCCCCAGGATCAGGTATTGTTGTTTAATTTTTACCAGAAGTTAAGGCTGCAGGCGTATGATCACAATTCTCAAATTGAAGTAAAAAAAATATTTAATGGTATTGAAAACTTTTTTTAAAATGTAAATTAGTCAACAACCCATTGTGGAGGTACAAAAATAATTTAGCAACGTCTACCAAGTTTATTAATAATTAAAATCACCTTAATATGTATGTTTCTATGGTTACACTTAATGTGTTTAGAATACAAAAGGATATTAAAACAGTCCCAGGATTTCCCAGCTAATATGAAGAGCAGAGAGGCTTTGAAATTGATCTTTAGAAAGAATAGTCAAGTCATTCCAACTGCAAATCATTCATTTCAATTTCAGCCAGAGAAATCAATGGGCAAGAAAACAGATCTCTCATCAATTAGGACTGCTTCTCTACATCTATCACTTTGACCTATCTTGGGAATTTTCAATTGACAGCACAGTATATTAGCATTAAACTAAACCTACAGAAAAATAAATATTGGATAATTTTATATTAGAAAATGTAGTGGCTAAATTTAACCCTTCTGGAGTATCTGGGAGAGGAAGCCTGAAACCACCCAGTCCAAAACCCCAAGTTCAAATGAGCCCAAGCTCCAGGACAGCTCCTGCACATTGAACAGCCCAGGACAAACTGGGGAGGTGCCAGCATCCCAGGGGGACAGCAGCAAGGAACCAAACTAAATCCCACTAGCAAACATTATGATATCTCCTTCCATGCTACAGCACAACTGGAGATGCACAAATCATCAGAAATGCCAGAAGAAGTGACTTTAATTCCATTTTAGCTGCAGATTACACACACCATCACGATGAAGGAAATGAGACACCTAAATTCCCCTGAAAATGTGGGCCTTGGTGGCTTAAATCTCACTGCTTTCAGAAAAAGCTTTTTGTTTCTACCATTGCCTACATGCTTTTGAAATGCAGAACAACTCTATAAATAATAAAGCAATATTTGAAGACAAATAATGAGTCAGACATTCCTCACCCCTCTGCTTTCCAGATACATTTGAATGCTAGAAATTGTTTTTAGAAGAAGAGCTTAAACTGGAAATGGTTTGTGGAACTACAGAACTGCAAAGAAACTGTGCAGCCACCATGAAATGTTTCTGCAGTGTGTTTTCTTTACAAAGAGCAGTACAAATAATTCAAGGATGAGCAAAAAAATTACCCAGGAATGGTTGGGGGTCATTCCTGGACACATCTGCCCCTGGATTCTCCCTACAATGATCGATGTCATCCTGTGCCAGCATCACAAACCCTCAGGCACAGCAGCAAGGACACCCCTTCCTTTGGGCCTCTACATCTTGTGACAGCACACAGAAAATCACAATGCTTGACAAAAAATTATCAACCAGTTCTAACCTTCAGCACTGTTAAATCTCTGCCACACTCTAATCTTTCTGTTCCTTGTCAGTCTCATGACTCGTGTTGGATGATCTGCAAACTCTGTCACTGCAATGTCTCCTTTTCCAGATAATTTCTGTTGTGTTAAACAACACAAATCACTGTATAAATCCTTGGAAGTATCTATCGGTAAAACCTTCCCTGTGGAAATCTGTTTCCACACTGATGTTTCAATCATTTTTTATCCAAAGGAAGCATTTCCTCTCAGTAGAGAAACCCAAGTATGGTTTATTGATCAGATTTATCTACACCTTCAGCTTCTCCACAGATCTTAATACACCTAGGAAATATGATTTGCCTTAAAAAGATCCATGTTGGCTGTTCACTTCATGATCACTCCGAAGTTTATCTATTCCAGTGGCTGCTGCATCTTGGCTTTGACTGATTGCCTGGTGCAGGAATGGGATTCAGTGGGCTCTAGTTCCTAATGTTTTTCAAGGCTTCTCAGGGAGCTTTCTAAAAAGAATATAAATAAAAAAATGTGAGCTCCACATTGCAGAGCAAGTGAAGCCAAATGCGGGAGTAGTTATGTGCCTCAGTCAGGAGTTAAGTCCCAGTTAGAGCTCTCTACAAACTTTCTCTTTCCTATTTTATAATATTATTTTTTTTTCTCTTTTGCTCTGAATCCATTTCTTTTCATGCTTCATTTTGAGATGCTCCTTCATACTCCTCTTCTCTTCCTCCACCAAGAACATCTGCAGTGTGGCACAGCCTCCCTTTTTTCTAAAATAATTGAAATAGATACTGGTAGTTTATAGCTTTCCACTTTGACAAGACTTTCACTTTTTTAAGGGAAGCTGGGGATTTTGAAGAATCCTCTTACAGCCTTTTTGAACCCCCAGTAAAACTATTTGTATGAACTGCCTGCCAGGTATTTGATTGTCACCCAGATCTGTGAAATTCAAAATCTCCTGACTGTAAATTAATGACTGAAACCAATGGCAGACCCTGTTCCTAAATTATGTGCAAAGAGATAATTTCTCTCTCTTTTCAACATAATAATTTCTTACTTTGAAAGCTACTGTGTAAGGGTCCACACGGTTCATTACACAAGCAACAGGGAGTCCCTCCTCGAGAGAATCAAGGACAAAAAATGCCAACTGAGCTGTATTCTGCCTCTAGTCTTTGACTTTAAAATCTGATTGGGAAATTTCTGTCTAATTCTAAAAATCTAATTAACTCTGACGTCCAATAAGAATTTTAGAAAGTAGCTCTTTTGAAAAGCATGTGGAGAAGAATTTATTTTTTGTTCTTGGCTGTGCTGCACTGGACTGGATTGTGCCTGTCTCCATCTGCTATAAATTAGAAACACCTATGCATAGACATCAGTTATCATCAGGGAACATGTGCTGCATTTGTTCCCAGAATTAACAGGCTGTTCAGGATAGGAGTCTCAACATGAAAAATGTGGTCAAAGCTCGTTTTCTAGGACAGGAGAAAAGGAGCTGGTGGGTGCAAACAGAAGCAACGTGTCCTGAGCTCCTGGCAGGTGACTGAACCACATCTGCATCTCCTCAGATGAAGAGTTTGGAATCACCAATCTTCATGGAATCTTGGGGGAATTAACACAATCCATTTTCTACTAGTTACAAAAGTAACTTTTAGTACTTACAAAGAACATCCTTCATCAGTCATGCCCCAAAGAAAACAATACGTGGTTTATAAGATTTCTCATTAACAGATAATTACATGTTTTTGTTGGGTTTTTTTGTTGGTTTTTGTTGGTTTTTTTGCTTTTTGTGGTTTTTTGATTTTTTTTTTTTACAAAGCATTATTGTATCATTATTGCATTGGTTTTTTTAGGGTTTTTTGTTGGGTTTTTTGTTGGTTTTTTTGTTGGTTTTTTTGTTTTTAATAAAAAAATATGATTTAGTAACAATTAAGATTCTCACAAGAAAATTGCTTAATGCAGTAATGATGGTATAGGAGTTTTCATGGGAGATTAGTTAGATAGGACTTAGACAACAGATTAGGAGTTAGATAGGAGGTCGAAAAAAATATTCTATTAAATCAAGTTAATTTTCATGTTCCAGTGACCCTTAGCAAATTCAGGTTTGCCCAACTGCACAGTAATACTGGATGAAGTTGATTCATTATTTTTTCCTGTTGTCACACTTTCAGGATGCTCTACGTTGCCTATTTTGTATGAAATTCATACAGATCCTCGCAGTTTTCCTTTTATATAATTAGCAAGCTGC
This sequence comes from Turdus rufiventris, assembly GCA_013186435.1. NCBI lineage: Eukaryota > Metazoa > Chordata > Aves > Passeriformes > Turdidae > Turdus > Turdus rufiventris. Next base: position 2,436,947 of record PYHW01010768.1, on the reverse strand, counting down.
CCACTGCAGACTTTGATCTCTCCTTGTGTCTGATTTCACCACTATTCCAACCCTACAACAGCTTCTTCAGGAACATTGAAGGGCTTCCTTGTCAAGCAGAAAAGGATCTGTTGAGGAAAGGCTGTTCTGTTGGACATCTGATTCTTTAATCTGATCTCCTGAAAAAGATAACACTTAACTGATCCAGCTTAAGCCTTTTGGCTAATTTTGACAAAATTTGATTAAAAAAACACACAACATACAAAGTTCCTAAAAGTTCCACAAAACTTGGAGCAATGCAGAGTAAAATGATCTGTTGGCACTTTCAGAGACAGAAAGCAAGGAAGAATTTCCATTTTTCACATCTACATTCATTGCCTGATCAGGTCATCTGCAGCTCCAGGATTTGCTCCCTTTTGAAATCTTGAAAACTTGAAATCCCAGTTTGAAGTATCAGGAGGCAGAAAAGAACCCCAGTGGTGCTGAGGGGATTATTTAGGGTCATTGTGCTCCAAGTGCTATCATCAGTAAGAGCACCTGGGTTTGTTGCAGGGAATTATTATTTGTAGCAAACCAGCTTTCATCACTTCTATTATCAGGAAATACTTGTAATAGATTGTAAATCAGGCTTGAACATGAATTCTGTTAAATTAATATAGCCCCTGAATTCAAGTTGTAGCCAAGCTCAGCTACATTTACACTGCTGCTTTTTTTTTTTTCTTTTTTTTTCCAATTCAAATAAGTAAAAAATATATTAAGACACATGTTATTGGATTATAGGGATCACTACTACTTTCAATTTCTGGACTTCATTGTTGAACAGATTCCTATTATCAAATCCATTCTCAAGCTCAAATGAAAATGTAAGCTTAATAGTTTAGTCCATGCTTTGTAGAAATGAAAAGAAAAACTTCTGAAGCTGTTTGAACCTTGATGAAAATCCTATTTTCCAAGTGCACTTTAAAAGTTTTCCCTAAAAACCAGTTGAATAAAGCATAACTTGATATGTACATGATCACTTTAACTCACACTTCCTTCAAGGGTCCTTTTTTCCCACTGCAATCTCCCAGGAGGGTTGGACTTACCAAAATTTCATTCCCACTTTGATGGGAGAATTTCAGTCAGCTTCAACGTGCTTAGGGTCAGGCAGGGATGCAAGAAAGTGAAATGTTTTAGTGTGTGCTTACAAGACTCCATGGCAGTGCTGAGGGATGAGCACAAGCTTACAAAGACTCAGCTTAAACTGCAGCTCAAGCTAAAGAATATTACTAAAATAACGCCCCAGCAAAACTGGGCAAATATTTTAAGAGTCACTTCAATTCTTAGACAGAATTTGTATAAATATTTTTCCCATGTTATGCACTGAATATGACACAGATGGAAACATGGCAAGAAATAAGATATGGAAGAGCAGCAATGCAAGGGACATTTGTGGAGAGAAAAGCAGATTTTCCATGGACAGTGAGAAGAACTCAGAGCAGCAATTTATAGATTAAATGGGAGGAAAACACCCACAAAGTCAACAGCATGACCAAGAAGAGAGTTCATGAAAGTCTGGATGTGTTGTGCAAGCCTGTAGTCATTTATTGTTGTGCATCTCTGGAATGTACATATATATATAATATGTATATTATGTGTGTATATATATATATATATATAAATAAAGCATGGAGGGTGTGAGTCTTACGTTTAAACCCCAAATGTGTAAATTCCAATAATCACCATGACTTCATTAACAGCCTGAGAAAATTTGAGGAATATCGTGGCCAAACCAAAAATCTACGCTCTCCTAAATTAAATACAGAACTTTGGAAAGCAGGTTAATCCCAAAAAGTACCGTTCTCTGAATTCTTAATTTGTCTTTGTTTAAGCAAAGTTTCAGTGGCACAAAGTGATTTTTCTCTTTGTGAGTCATTCTAGAGAAAGCAGAGTGGTCAAACTAAACTCTTCTTTTCCAAACACAAGCAAAAGGAAATTGCTTAATATGTGGAATTTTTGTAATTGAAAATTTTAGGTCAACAGTGGAACATTGATTACAATGAAATAATTTACATTTTTATATATTTGACCCTGAAAGAAAAACAGGTTAATAGAGAAGAATGATATTAACTTCAAAATTAGATATTCCAGAAATCTTTTCCAACCTCAACTTTCCATGATTCTGCCCTATAGACCTTACTTATTCCATTTCTGAATTCAGCCACCAGGGTTGCACAGTAAGTGATAAAGATGATAAAGCAGAAAGGTTAAAAAAAGGTGCCTTTAGAGGGCAGCTGGAAAAGAGCACCAGATGTTTTGGAAATGAGAAGGGAAAATGTTTCCTGAACTAAAACACAGCTGTCATTATGGATAATAGCATCATACTCCTTCATTCACCCTATTGATCTGTTGCTGTACATCACCCTAAAGTGTAACGAGGAAAAAAAACAAAAAATACCAGGAATCATCCCTGTACAATAAAAGCAAGGGCAAAACACAAAAAGGTTGAAATTCTCTCCGATTAACCATTGAAGAGAGAATCAGCAGTTAGGGAGGAGGAAGAAAATTGCTGTTGTTCCCTGAGTGACAGCTATTTACTCCACCTTGCAGATGAGCCATATATAATACATATAATTTTTTCCTTCTGGAAATGCTCTGCCAACCAGCTTTACTTAATACCATTCTCCCAAGCCGCAGCTGGTAATATCAAATTTGTCGCCAGACCAGTCTGCAAAATGCCTTTATTAAAGTCTTTCATTAATGAAAGCACCAAGGTTGACAGCATGACAGTATCTAGTTTGCAAATTGGCAGGGATAAGTTAATTTTGTTCTTAAAATGTCATTCATTTGGATATTGCTTTATATTGTATTATAAACTTGCTAACAACTGACTGTATAACAAGGAACCAGAGGAATTATTTGGAATGGAAGAGGAAAACAATCAGGTTTGAAGCAGTATGAATCAGTTCGCAATTATCAAATAAATATCTTAATTGATTTAAAGGAAGCTCTGTGGTTGTGTTCTCTCCCTGACTCTGATATGATGCAGTTTTTATGTTTTTACTGGCAACATAGGAACACAGCACTCTGCTAAATAAAACTGGATAAGTCTGTTGCATCTCCATCCCACTTAAGATAAAGTGTTACTCTAAGTAGATTTGTAGGAAGAAACTTTACAAATTAAAGGGATTAAGCAAACAGAAATCCTGGATCCAAATATTCTGTTTTACCAATCCAAGATTACAGAATTAGGCTCTACATCTTGTTAAGTTGAAAATTTGACCCTACTAAGAATGCAGAGACCGAGTTTTTGCACAAAACTATGCATTCAACAAGAAAATAGATTCTAGAAACTGGACAGACTGAGTGGTTATTCCAAACAACTGAATTAAAATAAGACAGAAAGTCAAGGTGAATAACAACAACTTCCCATCAGTCAGCTCAGGATATAGGATCATTTTGGCAGACTATAAAGATGGAAGTTAACAAAAAAAAACCAGTCTGGTTTCATGAAAACCACAGGGAATGGGGTTAGGGAATGGCAATTCTTATTCTCCACCTCTATTTATTAAATGAAATAGCTGCTATGTCTGAAAATAATCCAAACGTTTTAAACTTGAGCCTACAATTAAGTTAGTGTGCCAATGAAAAATGACTTGCCAGGGTTTTATTTCATTTTAGTTACTTTCCATAGGCAATTTACTGGCAGGGACAGACTTTTTTCTCACCTCTACCTTAATTTGCAACACAGCTTAAAATTATCAACTTCTGAAATCAAAGTTAACATAAACAGTGTGGCAGTTAAACTGCAGCACACTTTGCTGAGCAGTTTTAGAGCAGAAAATCTCTTCTGTTTGCTTCCTTCCTTCAGGTCATTAACATGATTTATTATGAAGCAGGAAATTAGGTACTAGATATATCAATATTGTTCAGAAAATTCGATTCCATCATTGCCATATAACTGCTTTATCTCCAACAAACTTGTAACCATAGTAACTACATTAGAAAGTATTCCCCAAATGTTTAAAACTCTCTTATTAGCAACACAAATGCTGAAAAATAATGGTAGATTGTTGTTTTCCAGTTTTCCAAGGCATTTGCAACTCATGGGTGATTCTTCTGAACGTCTAAAGTAAACAGGTGTCTTTTAACAAATTTTTCCAATAAAATTCTATTAGCTGAAAGAAAACAAATGTGTTCTGTTGGAATTGTTGATGTGAATGTCAGTATTCTGAAAAAGGGGAAGGTTGAAGAGACACCTCTCAGAAAAAGAGACAAAATCTGAAGTGCTGTTTTCACTTAATGGCTTGTTAGGACATCAAATACATATTGTTTAATGAGAATTAATATGCTGTAGCTTAATAATTCATGTACTTGCAATGAAAGCCCTTTAATTTAATGGAGTGCTGCTCCTTTCATTACTTTCATTGCTGAGGTAGGTTGGGATTTTTCCCTGAAGGTCAGGAGTGTGCCAATCCTCCATGCAAGCCATGAATTTAATCAGATGTTAAACTCTGACACCTTCAGCCATCCTTTCTGGCCCAGCCCAGCAGGGTTTCACACATTTTCAGGAGCACCAGAGCAGCAGGAAAACTCGAGGTGTCTGTTCTGTCAGGATCAGAAGCAGCTGTGTTATGCAACTGTGATCACATATTTATCAAATTTTGTGTTCCCTCCTCAGTACTGCTGTTGGAAATTAATTCCTCTTCCAGAAACTTTTCTTTTAATCTTATGCCAAAATTTATATCCATTAGTTATTACACCAGTGTATTCCTTTCACTTAAATCATCTGGATTTATAGAAAATGCTTTTGCTAGGCCAAGCAAATTGAGCTCATATATATTTCTGCCCAATCCTCAACCATAACTTGATTTTATTCTCTAAACCCAATCTTTGTTTCTTGATGGATTTCAAAGGGCTTTATTTATTGCCTAAGTGCTATTCATAAATAACACCCTTTTCCACCTGTACACTTTTCTACCTTGTTTGCTTCTTGTTTTTGCATCCTCATCTGTGGATATGCCTTTCCCACATGGAACTGTAGACACACTTTAACAGAATGCTCTCCTTATACACCATCAGACTTATTCAAGGAATCAGAATTCCTTGTGTCTCTGTAATTCCATCTTCTCTCTGAAAAAGTTCCTCACCCACTTTTTTCAGCTGTCACCAAAACATTCCTGTCTTTGGGACAAGTCAAAATTCTTGCTGATGACCATTTCCTGTTTTCTGGCCATACTCTGGCACAGCACAACCGTTGCATTTGATGTGGTGATGATTTGAGAACAAGCAATTGGATATTAAAAGGTTAATTTTTAAAAATCCAGCAGATTTTTTCTGTAGACCCCAATTCCATCTCCATCATGAGAAAAAAACAAAAAACATTCTCTTGCTTCCATATCATTTTTAGTAATTGAAGCAAAGACTCAGGCCAATAATTAGGATCCAAACCTTTTCCAACTAAGCAGCAGTCACACCAATCTCGCTCGTGGTATTGGAAGGGTTTTGAGGATTCTGCTCATCATTCTTTTCTCTGGGAGCACACACCATTATCTTCCAGGCTTGGACACCCATCCTTACTATGTCCTTTCCTGCTCCTGTTCTCTTTAAACTCCCTCTCATTTTTTACTTAACTTTCAAAAAATTTCTTCATTCAGCTTTTCCTTCACTGTTGCTCCTCTCATGTGTTTCTCATGTCTTCCTCTAACCTATAAACTTCTCTAGGTTCTCTTCCAGTGCTGAGAGATCATTACCACCTCTTTTGACACTTCAATTTTTTGCCTGAAGTTTGACATTTTTTACAGCTGCTTCTTTAGTCCATGACAATTCTTTCTGCAAAGCATGCAATTTATTGTATATAAATAGTTGCACTAAGATAGCCACTCAAAAATAGCAGCTTCCAGAAGCTTTTTACATCCAGTTTCCTTCAGCTTCCTCCCCTCTTCAAGTGTTTTTCTACTGCTGCTTCAACAGACAAGATGCATTTGCTCTTTGCTCTAAATTCCCATTTCAGAGGAGGAGAAAAAAAACAAACTTCTTCATAGATCTTAAAGATTTTTGTCCTGTTTGCAAGGCTGGACCACTTCTGGCCTTGAGCTTTTGCTGGGGTCAGTCCTGCCATGTAACTGCAGCTAACAGCCACATCAGAGACAGAAGCATAGAAAGTTTCTGATCCAAAATATCTGATCCACCCCGCTTCCAAAAGACAAAACAGACTAATAACAACAACAACAAAAAAAATCTTATGGGAACAAATAAAATTTTGGGTTTGGTTTATTCAGTAATTTCCTGCAAAGACTCCTGAGTGCCTCTCTCTGTGTTCTGCCCTTCACTGAGCATAAAATGTCCTGCCAATTTTCACCAGGCCACTCATGGTTTCCAGATTTTACATGCCAGCAATTGTAATGTTCATTCCTATGCAGGACAATTCCTTTAAACTGAAGAACAGAATCCTTGATTCACCATTTGCCCATCATGAAGAGCAAATCCTCTGAGCCTGGATAAACACAGTCTCAATTTTCAGGTGTCCTCTTCTGATGTGTGGAAAAAGAGCATCTTGTTGAGCATCTCCACAATTCCCTTTGTGGTCTTTGGGTCTGCATTAGTGTGAGGATTAAACTTCAAAAAACATCATCACCAATCAAAAGTTTGGTTTGCAGATGCACAGAACCACCACTCTAAGCTAGTCTTAGAAAACATTTCTATGGGGTAGTGGAGAATTACCTGCCAGAGGAAGTACAAAATAATCCTGCATCCCACTGTTTTGTACTTCATTTGACTTCATGTGGGCAAACAAACCGGAAAAGTAACATATGGAGAGAGACTAAAAATCCAATATGATATCCCTGTGCCCTATCAGCAAGGCTAAACAAAGCACATCAATAACAGTCAAGAGCTGCAGCCTGGGCCATCTGGTCACAAAGGCCCACGTTACCAAGGTCGTGTTAAATGTTTTAATCTCACTGTTCTCCCTCAGGCATGAAGCATGATATGCAAAATCTTAAATCCTGCTAAAAGGTGAGACTTCTCCATCTACCAACACAGCATGTCCAGGGTAAGTATTTAATTAAGAGCTACCCTAGTGAAGGGTGTGGAAATGGCAAGGTAATAATCCAATTCCTGAGTGGGGATGCTGGAGAGTCAGTAACAGCACAGAGAACAGACTCAACACATGTACTTCCTTGTTAGGCTAAATGCTAATTGGAATTTCTGTAATTAATTTGAACAAAGCACTGTTTTCACTTGTGCAGTATCTCCTTCCTGATATACATATAACAAAACTTCATGAAAAGAGTCCTCTCAAATGCTTTTTTTTTCCTTTATGGTATTGTCTGGAGTTTTACTACCATGTGATAGGCGCTGCAAGACTGGAACAGTAATAGTTCAATTACATAATATCAAATTTTGATCCAGTTTTGTTGACTTACCTTGCCAACTGATCTGGGGAATGGAGGTCTTTGATTTTCAGGAATTAGTATTGGAGCTGCCAAAATAGCCCTTTTTTGTCTTGGAATTCCAAGGTTGCCTTCTATTTTTAAGATTTCCTAAAAAAAGAGAAAAAGACCTATTAGCAAAACTTCCAGATATTCATTTGTTATTCCCTTTCCCTGCACCTTTAGGCAAAATTACCACGAACCACCAGATCCTAATTTTAGTATTATATCTTTTCCAGCAATTAGTGATAACATATCAAAACACCTATTTAATATTTCGGGTTACTCACTCATTTCAGTGGCACTAGACAGCCCATTCTCATTTTGTACTCATGTAAGCAAGTTATAAACCCAAGCAGGGTTGTCCACAATCCTAAACTGATAAGTGCTTCAATCATGAGGTTTTAGCAAGGTCTGGTTTACCTCGACAAAAGACCAGTAAAAAGCCACATTTTGAATGCCTTTAGAGAATTTTCTCTAAAGATATATGTGATGGTATCTCTAAAGATGTAGATGATGATAGACATGATCCAAACTCAGCCACTTTTCAGCCCAGGCTTTCAATCAAATAGAACAGAGTGAATTTGCACAGTCCACAGGTACTGAACTCTCAACAAACACCAAGAGCTTGTAGCTTCAACTTAGACACCAAAATCCAGGTGTCACCTAAAATATTAGCTCGTGGGTTGTTGGTGTTGGATGTTTTGTGTTGGGGTTTGCCTTCTCTTAGATAAAGCTTCATGCTGTGCTCTTAGAAAGAACAAAAATAAAAGTGGTTTATACTCAAGACCTCTTTTTCTGCTGCATTTTCTGGAGCGTTTCTTTCTATCCGAGCTTCAGGCAGTTCAAGTTCAGCACTTTATGAGCTGCAGTGAACTCTCCAGAGTGGCCTCTGAACCCTGGAAAACTCTGCCCACCACACCTCTGCTTTCCCTTCCCTTCTGCTCTCTGATCTGCTCAGTTCTCTCCCTGCAGGAGCTGCAGCTTCCCAGAGACCACTCTCCTTCCTTTGCTTCTTCCTGCAGTCTCTGCAACTCCTTTCTCCAAGCACAATTACAACAAGGTCAAAAAAAGCCTCTCCCCATCTCACAAAACTCCCCCTTGATCCAAGTCCACAAAACAAACAAACAACCACAAACAAATGAAACAAAACAAAACAAAACAAACAAACTAAAAACCTAACAACGACTAAAAAGTCCAGATTTGCAGTGTATTGGGAAGTGTGGAACTGAAAAATGTTTCAATCACTACTTTTCATTCAGGTTGTCACGACAGTTTTATTAGAAAATCACTGGTTGAATGAAATGCCTAATTCCAATTAGGCAGCTATATCCCACAGATAACACTTCGCTCTCCTAATACAGAAACTCCAAACTCCTAAGTTTTCATTCAGTTCTAGAATCCATGTTGGTGTTTTTTTAACTTATTCTTCGTTACGGAGTGAAAGCCCCAGCCCTAGGCTGTATTTTTATAAAAATTCAAAGCTGAATAAGAGTTTTCTTGATGGTGCAATCTGGATCCATCAGCCAGGTTCTCCACAGGCTGCTCCATCTGTGGCGATGCCTCCCTTCTAACAAACGTCTCACCACAAAACTCTGCTCTACCTCTGCTGCCTTTAGCATCATTTATCAAATTTGACCACAAACAGGAGCAAGGCAAACTCAAGTTTTCACCAGTTTGCTTTAGTCATGATAAAGTCAAAGAGCAGTGAAATCCACACAGAGAATCCCTTCTCACAGTGTTGCAAATTTTCATAATTTCTTGAGGCTCCCTCTGGTAGAGCTCCCAGCTCTCCCAAAGGCTTTGCCATTTCTCTCTCATCTTTCAGTCTCAAGGCCACTCGGGTCCCCGGTTTTGTCTTTCAACTCCTCTCCCCAAGAGAGTTTTCCTTATTAAAAATTCATGAGAAAGTTCAAGATGAAAACAGTTGAAGTGTCAAACGACAAGCACTGAATGCTTCCAAAGGGAAATGCACAGAGCAGTAAAGCTCCCAAAATCCCTGGTGCTGTAACCACAGATGGGCTGGCACGTGCCTGAGATGATCCTGAGAGCAGCAGTGACCCCCAGCCTGTCCCCAAGCAATCCCCAGTGCTGATCAAACCTCTCAGTCCCGCTCCTGCTGCTGTGGCTTTCCTTCAGCTCAGGGAGATGCAGGGCAGAGCTCCCAGCTCTTGGCAAATGAACAAGGCATTCAGATCTGTTTGTCTTTGTGTCATGGAAAGTTTTGGGTTGAAAGGGACCTGGAAAAGCCATCTGGTCCCACCTGAAATAAGTAGGGACAGCTTCCACCAGATCACTTTTCTTAGAGCCCCATCCAATATGACCTTGAATATAAAATTTCTTTCTACGCTAGTTTGGTAGGAAAACCAATTTCCAGATTGGCCAACATCTGGGTCTCACAATTTTGGTAGCCTAGACCCAAAAGCAATTAGCTCATCACCTTCCCATCACAGGTTATCCTTATTCTTTCCCAAACGTTCTCAAATGGAAGAAAAACCCAAATTATATTCAGTGAGTCATTAATATAAAGAAGGGAAGTTCTGAAGGGAAGCATAGGGTGGTAAGGTCTTTAAGGCCAGATTTCTGAGCAGAACTTCAGAACAAAACAAAACAAAACAAAATAATTATTGTCTTTTTTTCTAGCACAATTATTCTGTTTCATGGAGAAGGAAGTTCTGCAGATTAGACACAGAAATATAAATACATCCCTGAGTGTGTTTCATATTCTCCAAATCTCACTGTGTTTTTCTAAATAGTGATTTTTTCATGATGATTTCTTTCTTATCATCCCCTGGTGTCTAACAGCAATGACTGATTGAATGAGTGGCCAAAAGCACCACTAGGGAATGCAGGTAAGCAGGGGAGAAGAAAAAGTCAAGAGTACTTCACCAACACATTGAATAATTCACTGTTGCTGTTTGATGTTATCACAATGATTTCCCCATTTTTAAAGAACAGGCAGAAAGGAAAAATATTTTGCTTAATTCCTGCAGCTGCAGGTTTGATCCTCACCCAGTGTAAAAGCAGAAGCCAAAGAATCTGACATTAAATGTCAAATTAAATGTCACTTAAAACCTGATTCAGCAGTTAAAGCACTGATAACACTCATTCATGGAAGGATATATTGTATATATAATAATTTTTACTGATTCACCTATTTAATTTCTTGGAGAAGCAACTCACAAGGAATATGAAATTACTCCAGGTAGAGTTGGTAATTCTGCTTCAAACTTAAAATATCAGGCAGGCATGGTGACAGGAGTGGCCTTTTGGACCTTGCCATGAGTGAAACCACAAAGGAACTCCATGATAAACCCCATCATCTTCTTGGAACCAGCTGATCAAAACTGCAGTGGCTACAGCAACTCCAAATGAGAATTTTTGTGCCAGGAGAGGCTGGAATGGCCTGCCCTAGGTGGGTGTCTCCCACCAGCACCCACAGAGATGCTGGCCCTGGTCACTTCTGCTTCTCCCACAAGTCTTGATTCATGTGAAATACAGGAACATAAAAGTGTCTGTCCACAAACATCCACCCACAGGCAAAATTTAATATATATATTATATCGTTAATGCGTGCCTACCTAAAAAAAAGTGCACCAAAACTTCAATGTTTTTGAGTGGTTTTGGTGGGTTTTGTAAGCAAAAATAGTAAGAGAAATCCTATCAGGTGCATTATTTTTACTGCTTAGCTACAATTTCATATCTGTGATCATTGTAGTTCACATGGTCAGTGAAATCTACTTTTCATGGTGAGTGAATATGATCAGAATCCAGCTATTATTTCACTGCCACCATTTCATAGCCAATTCTTTCACCCTCTTTTTGACTTCCTTAATTTCCCCTTCTAGGCATGGAATCAGCTCAGCCTTAGTTTAGCTGATTCACTGGCAATAAACCTTGATTTCCTGCTCCAAATAAAAAATATGGTCTCCTCATTTTTCCAGGATTTTGGCAAAACTTGAATTGAGAGACACCAGTCTGCCAAACTACAACACCAAGCAAGTTGCAATTTCCCTACATCCTTCAAGAGCTTTGATTTGTTTTTCTTTCTTTTCCTCAGGCCTTCTTGCAGTGTTTGAATATTTGAATGAATGTCCTGGTCACTCTCCAGCAGCACAAACCATTATTCTTGGCAAAGGAAATTTCATTAGAACTTGTTGTGGGAATAGCGTGGCTGAATTCTGGTATCAATTTGTCACAAGAAGGGTTGGAAACACCACTGGAGTGGCAATCTGCAATCTGCTATGGTGAGCAGAAAAGTGCTTGAGTTTCCTGTCGTTTAGTTGGTTTTATATATTAAAATTGATGGTGTAAAATGGGGTCAGCCCTAAATACAAAAAATAAAATTGGATGCTTGTTGGAAGCAAAGTTCACCTGCAACTGGGAATAGGGTGTGGTAATCTCAGGTATATTGATCTTCCTATAAAAAATAACATCACAAAAATGCTGAAAAACCAGAACTCTGCAGGTGAGCTTAAGAAATTTTTTTTTCATAATTCCCAGTTGAAATTTTAAATCATGCTGTAAAACTTAATTCCTTTATGCATGTAATTTCCACCATCAGGATATTGTTATCATCAGCAGTATTGAAGTTAATTATTTCTAAAATACCTGAACCAGAAAAATATTTTCTCATGTTGGTAGCAATGTAAAAAAATCCAAGAAATGTCCTGGAACTTTAAGTTAACGAACAACTCTTTAAACAACTAATGAACTCAATGAATAAATTTAAGAAATGTAAAGGTCAATGGCATTCACACAAACATCTGTTCAAAAGTATTTTGTCCTCAATGCCCATAATGTCACCCTAAAAATCACTTTGTGCACTTGGGAAGAGCAAACCCAGCTAAAATGTAGCTGGCTAAGGGGAATTGGGTATTTCAGAGGAAAAAAAATCTTCCAAGCTGGTGATGCATGGTGAGATACAACATCTGGGTAATGGAAATTGCTGGTGAAACTTGATTTAATTATGCTGGGTGTTCCTGCTCCTATAATTGCTCTGTGAGAGGAGAGGCAGAGCCTCACACTGCCCAGTTTCTGATTTATCCCTTGGCTGCAGAGACACTTGGTGTGAATATCTCAGCCCTCAGCTTTGCTCCTGGGCCCTCCATCTGCCTGGTCCAGAGGTATTTTTATAGCATGGAGGCTCCTGTTATCTTCAGAGGAGGCAAGAACAGAGGTGAAAAAAGTTATTCTTGTTCAAACCATTTGGTCACGTGTAAATCAGAACAATTTTAATGCTCATATATTCCAGAGTGGTTTTGGTACATAGGTGACAAAACTATGATGGAGACATATCTGAAATTTTTACTTTGTGAAATAATTCAGTCAGTACCTTTTGTGATGGAAAAGCCCTGTTTCTATTGAAATATGTTTCATTTATCTACACACCTGCCTTATTCTTTGACAAGGAGAAGTTTTTCTAAGATGAAAAGAAAGTACCATTAACTTTTCTTTAGCCATGGGAGTCACCTGCACTGAGAATAATAAACTCTTCTTTTAAATTAACATTTCAAGCTTTTTTTGGTCATCATTTAGAGAATGCTATTCTCATTCTGAAGCATATGTGAATCACCCCCTCTTACTGGAAATCTCATATTGGTTCAACACTTCTCATTAAATATAATGAGGTGTCCCCTATACACAAACAACCAAATATGCTCTGGCAGCCTCATCTGTCAAACAGCACTGAAATGCAGGCTTGAGGAGAAAGACAATGGCTGACCTTATGCCTCTGTCTTCACCAGGATACATTAGCAACACAACACTTATCATGGGTAAAAATGTCTTTTTCTCCATCCCTGCTGTGCTTACACTTGTAGCAAAGCAAATAAAACCTGCTCTTACGTGAGAAATGAAAAACTCCTAAAGATCCCAAAACCTTCAGCACCTCAAATAAATGTGACTGAAATAAGGAAAGTAGTTTTTGATGCCATTGCCTAGGTATAAGAGCCTTAAGAAAAGTGCCCTGTAATAAAGATCTGCATTAAAAATCGGGAGTTTTGGTTTGGTTTTTCTTTCATTTAAAGAAATCTTATGCTTTTGGGTTAGATACCAAATTGTTACTGAAAATAGAAACACAGTGGAGATCTGAACCAAGTAAAATCTTTCAAAAATCTGATTCCTTTGAGACATAACCAAAGCTACATGGAAAATACATTTCACAACACGGACAGAAGGCCTTAACTTCTTACTCTCAATATTCCTGTTCTCAATATTCCACTGAGTGGACTCATTTTTCTGCTTATATTGGAGGAATTCAAAATTCAAGAGTTCTTTTAACACTCAAAATGAGAAAGAACACAAGGAACACAGATCTCAGTTCTAGGGCATGATAAATGAGTTAAAGAAGAGTTTTTGGTGAGGCAATAACCCGTGTGAAGCCTCAAAATGTGCAGATCAGCAGCACACAAATGAAAACCTCAAATGTGGAATAACACGAGCAGCCATGAACAAGCAGTTCCACATTTCCCTCTTGGGATACAAGAACAAATTCTAATAAAGTTTATTTCTTATGCAAAATAAATATTATTCATAGCAGAAGTTGTTTTACCTTGGAAAACCAGCTTTCTATGTGTTGCTGCAGGGCAGCCAGCTGTAACTGTGTTCAGAAAACTAACACATTTTATATCCTTTTTCTGGCCTTAAATGCTATGGAATTCGCTGCATATATCACTGTGCTGCACAAAAGCAATTCCATGATACCCTGAAGCAAAACTAGTGTATGTTAAAGGCATGTGTGATGTTAAATGATGGAGCAGCTGCAGTCCCAGGCCCCTGTTGGACATCAGACATTTCTTCCCCTGTACATTTTGGTCACTTGACCCATGCAGGTGCATTAGCTGGGCACCTCCAGATGAATCCTGCTCCTTGCACAGCATTAATCACGTAGAGGAGACCCAGTTATGGATGAATTTCCATTTACCTTATGCTGAAAAACAAACAAACCACAAAACCCACAACAAACAAACAAACAAACAAAAAACACACATTTTTTAAGAGTGTGAGAAGTTGTTTCTAGTTGGAGCAATCAAGGTGAGTTTAACTAGGAGGGACTTTCAATAATTTCCATTAGAACTGCTACTCTCTTTCTTCTATAATACTGCAGTCATGTGCCTGAAAATCTTCTTTTCTCCTTTCCTGCTCCACTGACTCCTAGCAAAAATAATTTAGCCCAAGTCTGCAGAGCAGGGCTGCGTTATGTTTAGATCACAATAAAAAGTCTGGGTGTATTCTATTAGACCTGCCTATGCATGCAGGGTGCTCTCCAGAGCTGCATTCCTGAGCTCTCCTGTGCAGGAGCTGCCAGGCTGACAAATGAAACCGTGGTCTGTGATGAAGACAAAATGCCCACTTAGATCCAGGCTTCAGCAAAGCTCCTCAGTCACCAGGCTGGATTTCAAATTTGGTTGAAAGACGAAATGTTAGAGCATTAATCCACTTCACTTCTTGGTCCAGTACTCAGAACAAATTAATTAACAGGCATTAACTGAGTCCAAAAAGTTGAAATCATAGTGTATTAATCCACTTCACAATTTGGGATGTAGTTTTACTCTTCAACACAAATTAACAGGCAGTGAGTGCCCGACAGCAGCAGCTTAACTCAGTTGTGTGGCACAATGAAGAGACAGGGCTGTAGTGCCTTGGGGACAGCTTTTCATTATCACCTGAGTGCTGTTGGGCTTCCTGCTGCACTTTGGCTGCATTTTTCAAAGGTGAGAACACAAGACCCAAACGTGCCCTGTGTTATTTGTTCCCATCACAGTGACCCAATTAAATTCACAGGACAGTGCCTCTTAGTTCTAAAGCTTTCATTAGTCTGGACAGTCTCAAAGACCCACATGGTGTTACTGAAGAGGAGAGCACCCAGTTGAAGTTCTGATTTAGAGGAAACATCTCTAAAAATTCACATGCAATAAACCAAGTTTTAATAAGCATTAATTCCAAAACATCTTTAAAAAGCCCAGTCATTCACTCAAATTTGACTTCTAGATTTAATTTCTTCAAAATTTATAAAATAGGATTGCTAGAAATAGCAATTGCTTTGGTTTGACTGTATCTGTTTCAGGGTGGGAAATCAAAGCACAGCTTTATTTGCAGAAGATTCCCACAAGAAAAGTGAAACATGCAAGATGGAGACCCAGACACAGGCTTGGACATCTTTGTGGATTCTCACATTTCTCTTTAATCACATGCTGGCAATTAAGTCTGCTTCAGGAAACTCAAAGAGTGTACCTGTCAGGAATCAGAGGCAAATTAATTGCTGTACTGGAACAGATCAATGATTCATGAGCTGTAACATCAAGCTGCTAACAATATTAATTGCCACATACTTCAGGGAGAAGAGCCTAAAATGGCAGGAGTCATAGTTTACAGTGGTTTGAAGATGTTTTTTCTGGATTATAACTGCTGAAACTAAAGCCAAGTACATTTTACAATACAAGAAATGTGACATGAAAGCTCCCAACTGTAAATCATTCCAATTCATATGCTTGAATCTGAGCATCTTGCCCTAACAACCTGCAGCCAGAGGAGCACAGAAATATTTATATTCCTTAGTTCACACCTGCTGACCTTTAACTGAGCATCTCCATGGTATGAGAACAGTCCCCACCTACACAAACACCAAGTAAACAGTTTTATTACAGTTTCCTGGCCAAGAGAAGACAGATCCAGACTTATTCCCTGCATGTCATTTGCCTGGCAACTCCAGTGCTACTTGTTTTTGTGGCACTGTCCATGGGCTCCCCACTCTGTTTCTGAGCAGTGGGAAGCAGAATCCAAGATTATGGAAAGGAAATGACGCTCCCAAAGCTGTCAGAGCAGGGCTGGGGCACACCAGGGCTCCTTCTTAACTCCAGTGCCGTGAGTGAGCAGGGACAGCCAGCCCAGCAGGCACAGCACTCACAGGGCAGAGCAGACACAGCTTCTGTATCGTTCTAATAATTGCTCCCACAGACCTTGCAGTGAATGCTGTTATTTCAGCACTCCAAAGATCTGGAAACCTCAGGTCTTGATTTCTAATCCAGTATTTCTGAGGAAGAAATGATACATTCAAATACATTCAAAAGCCTGGGCTCTGACCAAAGGAGATTATCCACCCCTTTATTTCCATTTTACCTTTTTGCTCATATTTCATATTTGTTCAGTTCTGTCAGATAAATTCTGTTTTTATCTACATGCATTTTCTTGCTCCCAAAGTAACTGAAGTCATTAAAGCCAGACCTGTGATGTCTGCTGCCTCTGCTGGCACATTGGAATTTAAACAGGACAATTCTAGAACTGAAAACCTGGGTTCTCACAGCTTGACCTACATCAGCAATATTTCTCTACCCCTCATAATTATCCATCATGCCAGAAGAGCCTCGAGTGGACAGTATTTAAGTGTCTTTCTGAATTTGTAAGGTGGATTCCTCAGTTCTCACTGCACATGCCAGGTTCAAACCTGCTGCCTCCAAACATGAGCAAACACCGGCGTGTGTGTCAGGACAGGCTGCTGCTAGAAAGTGCAGAATTTCCAAGGAGCAGAGGAAAATTAACTCAACTCTGTGTTATTCAACTTTCTTCACCATTCCCTTTGGTATCCCAGCTCCAAAATCAAACCTTCAGCATTGTGCTTGAGGCTCTGGCTGCTCTTGCCTGATCATTCACAGAGCAGTGAAGCACAGTACGACTTTCTTAGCCTAAAATAGCTTTATTTGGCTGGAGCTATCTAACAGAGACAAGTTCATAAATTGCAGCATTCCTAATTTGATACGTTTTTGGTCCCGTTTCAGTTTACAAACTGTCCATTAGCAGACCCTGAAATCTGTGAACAAATACATTATCTACTATTTTACGCAAGTTTTTCAGATGAGTAATTTTTGATCTTCAGATTGCTCAGGCAGTTGCTTGGAAACATTTGTCTGTATTAGTTACACAAGTCATGTGGCATTATTTGTCTTTTCAGATTGGACGGCTTCTGTGAATAAGCAACAAAGCATGAAATGCAAATTTCATGATATAAAATTCAGAACTTGCTTTTGGCAAGGATTTGATTTATTACATTTAGAGCACAAGATGAAAACAAAAAGGTTATCTCTGTGATCTGAACAACTTGATGGGAAGTGATGCCTGTGCCACTTGGAGGAGTAATGGCATAAATTACAAAACAAAACAAAAAATTTAAAAAGATGGAATGAGGTTTGGAATAGTCATGCTGTGGAGAATGAACCCATGCAATGGAAATACTTTGGTTGATTAGTACTTTCCAGGGACTAGTGCTTTTCTAGATTAAAACATAGGTGGGTAGGTCAGAAAATTCAAGGGAGTTCAAGTAAACTATTATTTTTTCTTATTTTAGAGTTTTGAGCAAGCTAAGAAATAGAAGCAAGTAGTTTTGTTCATGTTGATGGGAACAGCCTGGTATCATTCAATAAGATTGAAAAAAGTATTCATTGGTATTTCACTGCACATTATATAAAATACAACAGAGTCATTTTTCTGATTCTATCAGTATGAGGGAATGGGAAACTCACACATTTTTGCTTTTAACTTTGTAAAAGAACACTTGTATTTGCCTAAGTGTTTCTGCACCGATAGTAATGATTTTTCCTCTCTATTGGATGCAACAATTTATAAAAATGAAATCATTGGTTTGAAACTAAATATAGAATTTTACCAGCAGAGACTGGTCCTTTCAGCCGAAGAGAACCAAATATGGTCAAACAATGTTACTGAGCACACTCAGACTGTGATCCAGCCTACTTCTACCAACTCTAAATCCCACATTCAAAGTATAGCCAGAGTCCAGAAGACTGAACCTAGCAAACCCTGAAGGAGGAAATAATGCTAAAACAGTGAAGAGAAAGTTAGAAAATAACAGGAAGGGTTTTTCCCCCCAATAAAAAATTAAACCCAGAGTACAAGAGCGGTAAAAATCATTCACAGAGAAAAAAATATCTCTGAGGTTTTTTCTGAATTCTGGTGCCACAAACAAATATAAAAGTTTGGTCTGATTTTTAGTGATAGCTGTGATAGCTGACGGAACCATATCCCACTGGTAATTAGGTAAAGTCCCTGATTAACTCTCCTGATACTCCCAGGCTTTCCCTGGTCCTTTTCAGGCTGGCATCTTTGCTAGGAACAAATGCCCGTGAGTGCCAGTGCCTGGCAGCTGCAGCCTGACTTCAGAGTAAAATATTTGTGCCACCCCTGATTTAAAACAGGCTTAGTTTGGAGTGGACTATGAGTAACCCATGATTAAGTTCAAATCCTTCTGCTGGCAGAGGCAGCCCTGAGTGTGTGTGAAATATGGGTGTGCAGTCCTTGGTTGCTGTTTAATGCTCTGTCTCATAAATCCCAGCAAAGGAGCTCCACAGTCCCAGCCAGGAGTGCTGTCACACTCTGGGCACCTCTCAGAGCGCAGGCAGATGCCAAGGGGTTATTAATGAACTGTTCAAACACTAAATATAAACTTGTTCACAAAATAAAGGTATCAATTTGTATTTTAACAAAACCAAATGTTTCACTAATCCCAAATTTCTTCACTGCGTGCTAGGTTTGTATAAAAACTCACACATTTTTTAAATGCCAAAGAATCACTTTTTTGTCTCCATCCTTTCTGCAACACACATCTCAGTCAGATCATGCTCATCCATTTTCAACAGCATGTTGTTCCCTTCATAACTGCGTACAGAAACTTGCTTTAAGGAGTATGAGCTTATAA
Organism: Turdus rufiventris; assembly: GCA_013186435.1. NCBI lineage: Eukaryota > Metazoa > Chordata > Aves > Passeriformes > Turdidae > Turdus > Turdus rufiventris. The sequence continues at coordinate 2,417,849 of PYHW01010768.1, read as the reverse complement.
ATCACCACCCTTTGCCTGTGCTTAAATCAGGCATTAAAAAAAAAAAAAAAAAAAAAAGGAACCAGCATCCTGGGCTAAGATTAAAAGCTGGATTCTTATTAAAGAATGGTGCCTTTTTACCATTGAAACTGAAGCTGTAGATTATTCTGTGCTGATTAAGTACTACAGTGGGCAAAGGACTTTCTCATAATGAACACTGCTGTAAAACAATTTATCTACAAGAAAGGAAACAAGTTTGCATAATCCATTTATGGTTGATTCAGCTTTAGAGGAATTTGTTATATAAATATATCTCACCCTGGGGAATTGTTTTGCCAAAATAACTAATGGAAGTGTTTGAACAACTTAACACTGATAATTAATGGGATTCTTCAGTATCACAATGGAAAATGACACCTTCCCATATACATTAACCATCACACCAGTGAGAGACAAAAACTTGACAAATTCCAAGAGCTAAACACATCAGAAAGTAGAAAATGAATTAATGAATTGACTTAGCAGATGCAAAATTGCTAAGCTGGTGACATGTTTTAACTGAGCCTCAAAAGCAATACTTCCTTAGAAAATATTCCATAGCTTAGTAATAGCCAGTTTTAAAAAATCTTAATTAATAGTTCAATTGTTCAAGTGACATCACTAATATTCTGCTATCGTGCTGGAATGTTTGAGCAAACATTATCAATCCCATTATGTTGTTATCCACTTTGCTGGCAATCTCAAGTAATGTTTAAATTTTAGGTGTCAATATTTAATCACCAAGGGATCACCAGCTCATCAATAATGCCTTGCCAACTGCAATTCCCTAGAGACCTAAAACTTACAGTGAACCTCACCTGCTTTTGTGGTCACATAATTATTTTTATTATGCTTTGTGGCAATGTTGGCTGCCAAAAAAGGTTGTCCTAAAATCCCAGTGTGACAAAAATCAATTTTCAGATGCAAATGAGGGTGCCATAGGTGACATTTTTCATACCCAATAAATTGCCTGTCTGTGGCTTTGAACTAATGGACACATAAACAAGGGAGATTGGTGCCAAGGTATTGCATTATAATCTTAGTGAAGTTTTATGAGACTCATGCTACAGGCTGCAAAGGGAAAATAAAACAGAGGGAGGGGGCATGAACAATTTGAGGAAACCTGTAAGAATTGATAGAATTTTGTTTTGTTTTTAATACAGTATTTTTTTTTCTTTTTTTCTTGAGCTCTGATTTTCCATCCAGTTAGTTCTGCCCTCCTCTCCTCCCTTCTTCTTTTATTTTTAATTTTAGGGCTCTTCATGACCCCTTCTGTGTGTCACAACTTTTGTCTCATTATGATCCTACACTTCCCTTTCTCGTCTTCCCAATTTCTGTCCTAGAAAATTTATGCAAACAAAATTTCTTCCTGTCATTCATTTTTACTTCTGACAGCTCTGTGTCCATCTAGCTCCACCTCTTTGAGGTGATATTTGAACTTTCTTTAAAAATACAAGAAATGCACTGAAACTCTCATTACCTTTAGAAACAAGAAAGACTTTAAGGGAACTCTTTGCTTATGTCAGGCTACACTTCCACAAGGAACCTGCATTTGCACCAAACAAATAGCTGGGATTTCAAGGGCTTGTCTGAAGCTTATCCTGAATAATCACAAAATTCTTGAGCCTGCAAGTTTAGGTTGGAAGTCCTGAGAGATATTTACCCTTGCAATACAAATAGAAACAAGATAAAACCAGTATTTTTATACTATGCTGATAGTATTGTTTCCAATTGTAGATGAAATGAAAAATATGATTGCATAATAGCTTTTCAAGCATCTTCAAAAGATTTAAGTAAAGTTCAAATCTTAAGCTTTTGAAACTTTAATCTTGGAATAAGCAACAATCTTTTTGTCATTTCACATTTCTCTCCTGTTAGGAAAACATGAATGATACTAAAAATGACAAAGAAACAAATCCTTCCTCAGACTTATCCCCACGCAAGAGCTGAAGAATAATAATTTTGGGGAAAATCTGGAAAATACCATTTCAACCTCCCATCTTTAATAATATTATTTATTTTAAACAATATTATTGCTGCTGAATCTCCTTAGCTGTGTTTTGAGCTCTGTTTGGAGTAGAAGAGAGGGAAAAGTACTTTTTCTGCTGAACATCTATCTCCCTCAGAGATGTTCCCTCAGAGCCCTCTGAAAACACTGCTCCTTGTGTTTGTCCTGCCGGTTCAGAGTTGGAGAAGTGTTGGGAGAACACTCCCAGGCTCAGGGGGCATTATTGGGGTGTCCTGTGCAGGGCCAGGAGCTGCACTTTGATCATCCCATGGGTGTTGGGAAGGATAAATCAGGAAAACCGTATAAATATGATTGCCTGGCAAAAGATTTTGAGAATATGAAAATCATAAACGAAATTGAAATGAAAGCCATCTTTGAGATACCAAACCTTAGTTACCAAATAACTAGAAAACAATAGAATGGCTGGCTGAAAGAAATCCCCATTTAATTGAACAATCCCTTTGATTACAAGCATGTCCAAAGGTCAGAGAAGACCCTGCTAGCTTGGCAGAAGGGGTCCAAAGAGTGGTTCTTAGGGTTTAAATTCTAACACAGTATGGTAATGTAACGATTCTTATAGGCTGTATGTAAATGCTATAGAATTTGTATCTTAGATTAGTTAGTGGAAATCAGAATATTCAACACAGAAGAAAATTTATTGTATTGTAGCAGGAACCTCACTCTCTTAGCTTTTCCCCTTAGCTCTCTTAGCTCTCTCTTTTACCACCCTCCTGCCTCTCTCTCTTACTCCCCACTCTCTCCCTGCCCTGCTCCGAGCTGTGTCTGGCAGCTCCAGGCAGGGCCCTTCCACCCAGGCCCTTTGCAATAAACACAAGTTCCAGGACCTGGCTTTGGAGATCTCTCCATCTGCCCACCATCACTCCCACAGCCTCCTGCACATGGGTCCCTTCCAGTCTGGGATATTCTGTGGCCATCAGCACGACAGCAAGGCAGAGCTGGTGTCTCAGACCGTACAGGCACAACTCTGTAAATACAACCTTAAACTTGTGTTTGTGCTGCTGCTCTGACTGGCCAAATGTCAGTGTATTCCCCAGAGACAACGATTTATTCCCACTGCCAGGGCAATGCTGGGCAAGGCATGCAGCTGGAGCGCAGGGCGCAGCGCCACAGCCTTCCCCACCCTGCTCTTCTGGGAACAGAACCCATGGGCACATGTGGAACATCCTGTTCCCTGCCTTTTATGGTCACCACAGACGTTTGCTGCCAGTGAATATCCACAGCTTCTCTCTCTTCTGTCGCTCCACTTCTGCAGGGCTTGTTAGCCATGCAAACATTTAGAGAGTCTTTAATTCCAAATGTCCACAAGTGACTTCAGTGGCCAAATTCCCTGGTCAGATTAATTATCTCTACCACTGCTGGCAGCAAAGGAAGTGTCTGATTGAAAATTCCCAGGTGTTGGAGAATTACCTTCTAGTAAATTTACACCACAGAGCAGCGCCACAGTCTGCTCCTCCTCCAAAGCACCAAAGGTACTTCAGAGTTGTTCGCACTACAGATTGGTTTCAATGTAAACCTCAATTTTACAGTTTCTTCTGGAAGCAGCTTCAAGTTGTATGGACAGAAGAAATCTACCCTTAAGGCTAAAAAATAGGATTTTATTTCTAAACGAGATTTGACCAGCTCATATCTCCCTGCAGCAGGATACCAGCCAAAATACCAATTCTATCACATTCACCAATTTAGCCATGTAAAACAGCACCAAAACAGAACTTGGAATAACTTCTTAGATACAAGGGATATTAATTGAAATCCGGGGCAAAAGGTGTAAAAGAAGTTCAGGGGAAAAAATGTTCTGAGATGGTTCTACAGTTCTGATCTCTACTGCCATTGTCCAAAGCCATTACTTTATACTAAAAGTTAACTTAAAAATAGATTGTGTAAGGTAGCATAGTTTTATGAACTTATTCAACATAGAGCCCTAGGACTCAGTGAACTTTTATTTTAATTTTATTCCACCTGTAAATATTAAAGACTTAAAAATACTGGGATAAATTGATGTAGACTTGCTTAGAAGTTCTATAAATAGCCCTCTCTAATGTCACTTTTCCAAGTATCTGCTTTGTTGACAGTCATTTTATTCCAGTTTCCCTGGAGTGAACATGAAACAGCCACCTAAAGAAAACCTTTTGTAATTAGAACAAGGCAGGTACTGAACCTATCCTGTGGCTTATCTCTGCATTTGTAGCTGCAGTTCATTAACTTGTCAGCACTGATTCCTTTGGAATGGGAAAGAGAAATGAAAAAATGACGTGCAAATCAATATCAACTGTTAAGTCATGTTCTCATTTAGCCCAGTGTCAGATATGAAAAACTGAGAATCAAAATGAAAATTTCTGGTGGAAAAACATGCTTAGTGTGCCATTTATATAAGACAATTATTACAGTGAATTAAAGTACTTGTCATCCTATGGTAAAAGTTACAGCATGGGGAAAGTTAAAAGAAAATCTTCTAAACTTTTTGTTTGTTTGTCTTCAGGTTTTTTTAAACAACATTAAGCTTGATAAATGGAAGAAGCATTTAGGAATGTATAATTCATGCTTATTAGTTGAGACAAAATCCATGTAGTACATTCACATGTATCTAGACAGAGGGACATCTGCTTAAATGAGTCTGAAATGAGAACTCAGCATTCCATCACAGTTCCACTGATATTTTTGAAAAATACACTTCATACATATAAATCTGTTATCAGAAAATGACAAATTAGTCTCCTTGGACTAGATAATAATGATGCTCATGGGCTGCCAAAGATCAGAGAAAATTTGCTGGAGATCAGCACAAGGTAAAGGCAAAGATCTGCTTGGATATCCTGGTATGAGTTGAATTTCTTATTCTCTTCCTGGAGAACTGCAGGGCACATCCAGACCCCAGGATGCCACACCACGTGGCCCTGGAGCTGAGCTCACCTGGCACCCACCAGCAGATGGAATAAAGTTCAGCCATGCAATGGAACAGCCTCAATCTCTGAGCTGCTGAGTGTCCAGCAGCAAAGGTAAAAGGTTCTTACCACCCTGCACCACCTTTAATGTGCTTATTGAATAACTCCATTTTCTGCAGGGATTGGGCACGGGGAGTATCAGAGTGAATTGTCAGTAGTAGCAATTTTTCCTTTTGCCCAGCTTGGGTTTTCTTCTGGAAGCTCTTTGCTGTATGTCCTGCATGCATTTCCTAACAATCTTTCTCAATGCTTCAACAGTGCAGTGAAATGAAGGAGAAATGCCAACGCTGGGGGTTTTTGCTCTCCCTTCATTCTCCTAAACACACATCCTCACTGGAAACCAGAGTCTTATTTCCCCACTGTCTAGGCTCAAGGTTAATTCACATTATCTTCTCATTTTATAGTTTTAAAGAATGAGTTTTAATCAAGCCACTTATCTAATTCACAATTGTTCAGAAACATATTTTCCATTAATAAAACGATCCTGAGTGCAGCCTAATGTATTGAGTGCCAACAAAAAGAAAAGACACAATAATTACCAGCACTGACAAGGAATTCGGAAAGCCATTAAACAAAACCACTAATTTCTCCTCCCCAGTCCTCCAACTAGAACTCTCTTATATTTTTATACCACTAGAAGCTACAGTAATTATGTCCCTCAAGTAAACCATCTACTTTTCTGTGTAGTAGACAAAAATTACAGAAACCCTTTTCCTTTTGTACTTGTAATATATTCCCCATGTTTTTCCTCTAATTGAATTAAATATGGCACGTTAAAGAAGGAAACATTTCCATTTGGGATGCAGATGATTGAACTTTTCTGGCATATGTTAAATTTACTAAACATCATAGGACTGAACAGAATCTCCTTTATGTTATTTACAAATTTGAGATATAATTTTAAAGTAATTACAGTCAGTACACAAAATCTGGGATTAAAAGCCACTGAATAAATGCAAAACTTCTGAGATCCTCTGAAGAGCTGCTTGATCAAAAAAACATTAATTTTGCAGGGATTCAGCTGAAGGCAGAAGCGACATTAAAAATAACTGAAGAGGGGTTTTTTTTTCTCCTGTTTCACAGACACAAGATATAACTGGCAGACTGTGACTACCCACTAACATTATGCACAATTAATATTACATATATCAACTTGAAGCTAATAGTATCCAATAGAAAGGACCATACCATATGATAATCCCACTAATGCATTCAGCTTTCCTGGCAATTAAACAACATGGAAGCACTAACAATTAACATCAAGGTCACCCCCAGATAAATTTTGATTTGGATACTCCTCACAGCAGATTTATGAGTGGATTCAAAGCTCATTAAGGCCAGTGGAATGACTCCTGTTGACTTAATGGGGATTGCATTTGGTGCAGTGCTTGCTGTGTTTTCCTATGACAGATTAATTACACGCTTTTGTGGATAATCAGGCCTGGAATCAACCCTGTAACGTAAAGCTCCAAGCCTTGCTCCCACCCTCGTGGAGCTTTGTCAGTGATGAGTTTGAGTGTTGTAGATCTGAGCCAAGTTCAGAGCCAGATCTTCCCCAGCTTTGACTTTAAATCTTCAAACCAAAGTTTAACATCCCCCTCCCCTTGCCTCTGCCTGAATTCCTGATTTGAGGGACAATTTTGAGGGTCAATTCTGGCTCTAATGACCAAACCAGCTTCAGAGTGTGAACTACCCACAGAAGAGCTGCCAGTTTTCCCCTGACTTGTTGTTGAAACAACTCACCTCCACTGAAGACCAAAAAATAGGGACAAACAAATAAATTTGTTTTAGTAGCAAATTGCAGTTGTTATTGAAACAGAGTGAATAGAACAGCCCACTGTATCAATTCTAAGGTTTAAGTCATGCAGGAACATGACTTTGTTGAAAAATTGTCACATATTGTTCCTAATTTTTGTCCCAACCTATACATATGTGCATTCCTGTATCTCTATTACGTTTCTCTACACAGAACTGTAAGAACTGTAATGTCAGCACTGAACAGAACATGTGTCAAAGTCTTTCCTGCAAGATATTCCACACTGATACATCAGTGATGTTTCCACAGACATAGCTGGAAATAAAACACACATGAGCAGTTCCAATGAACCTTTCAGTTTGTCCCTGAGTTCAACAACATCCAAATCAAAACGATCTGGCCCTGGAGAGCACTTGAGGTCCCTGTTCCTGAGAGATGACGTGCTGCCTTATCACCACACTGCTGGGATTGAGGAGAACCTTCTGCATTTTGATACAGCCTTTTCAACTTCATTAGTGGTGTGCAACCACAAACTGATTTCTTGCTAATATTCTTTTTTGGGTTGGTCAAAAGCTCAGGTAATACCAATGCAGTGCAGGTATAAAACCTTCATCATCTCCCAGTTCTTCTTGGAATCACACCCTTGAAATCCCTGGACAAAAAAATTCTGTGCCAATACTAAGAATGAAAATTTGGTTTGGTCTTCCAGAATTAAAAAAAAAAAAAAAACTTGTACTACCACCTTCTCCCTGGTGATTAGAGGATAAATCTTTATACAGTGCAACAGTGTTCAACACTGTAATAAAAGCCCAGCAAACATTCAGTAATTTAACACACAGCATCAGATGGGTTCTAGGAGAATTAAAGAATGATAAGTTGGATTTTTATGGTTTTTAATAGCTCATAGATTATCGTCAATAAGTCTGCAAACTGCAAATCTTCCTCCGATATATTTTGCACACTTGTTCTAGTAGTCCTGAAAAGATTTTGTCCATCAAGAGAGAATGAAAATGCTGAAGTCTGTTCCTTATTAGCAGAGTCCTTAAAGCTCCATAAAATCTGATCATTTATACATTTATATTCATAGAAGGTAAATCTAATCTGAAATCCACACACAAATAAGACTCCAATCCATATATAGATTTATAAATACTCAGGTCATGTCACACATTTGACCCTTTTTGAGACAAAACAAACCAGTCCATCCACACTGCCTTGCCATTACCTGCCACAACAAATATTCAGCTCTTCTGCAGTACCACTGGTACCATTACAGAGATTTTAAATGGAGTTAAGAATTTTCCCTTGCTTCCTCTGCAATCACAACCCCAGGTGCCCTCTCAGTGAGAAACTACATAAAACAAGTGGTGAAACTATTTTTTTCTCAGATGGATCAACTGCTTAATGCAAAGGTTATTCTGTTAGATTTGGTGGTGAAACAAGTGAGGGGATGGATGATTAATAACTCCAAGATTACTGCAAGCATTAGCAGAGTTGTTTATTATGAAGACACCAAATTGCTCTAAGCTTTAACACTGTCATTCTTCAAGTTGCCAAGTTATTCTAGGTACTTAAAAAAAAAATCTAGCTGCAAAATAAGATGCAAAGAAATAATCATAAAAGCATCAACATTGTAATAATCAACAAATAAGGAATTCTAGGTCCGAAACGAGCCATCTGTCCTTGCAATGGCAAAATCAATTCTTGGGGGAGGACAAGTGTAGGTTTTTATCCTGTGATGCTCCATTGAATGTTTAGGATGTGTGCTGAGGTGCTACTGTGATAATCATAATAAATGTTCCTTCAGGATTGTGAAAATCAGCATGGGAGCACTGTAGCAATCATTAGGGTTTTTTATTGATGTGCCCAATGGAGAGAAATGACTAAACTCATACTCAGGGAATCATCTTTTCATGTGAATAATTTCTCCTATCATGGCTTTCAAATCCATGCTGCTTCTGGAAGCTGAGGGAGAAGCTGATAGTGGGAAAACACCAGCAATATTTTGTGTCTCTTACACAAAAAAAACCCCCAAAAACCTTGAGCTTAGCTCTGGGCACAACTCAGCTTGATTTCCTCTTGGAATTTTCTCTTTTCCTTAATAAATCCGAGAGCTCTCAGCTGGAGCTGGGGTTGTTGTGGTGCACCAACTGCATCATTCCTGGTGCCAGATGAAAGAATAACCATGGCATAAATGGACAGTTTCTCTTCTCTACCCTAAGTCTCACACATTCTTCTGGTTTCTGTAACATCTCTTTTTCATGATGGATTTGAGGACATTAAGGCTGTCATGGCAATTCTAATCTCGTATCAAAATCGCCAGCTCCTTTTCCCTAATCCCTCGTTTAAGAAGACTCTGTTCCTATCCTGATGTGAAAAAGTATGATGAAAATAAGCATAAAAAATAAAGATATCTATGCAAATGCCTCTTTTTAGAGATGTTTGTGTTAAGACAAGCACACACACATTCTGTCCCCAGGTACTTAATGGTTGCACTTGGAGGATCTTACAGGATGAAAGCCACTTTATAAATGAAAGATATTACATATCCTAAGAGACATCTACTTATCCTTTATGATCTCACCTAATGTTCTACTAAATCATGCTTACCCTCTTGCTTTCTTACTTATATCCTCATTTACTGCATGAATTTTAAATTTAAACCTTTCGCAAAGGGTTTCTTTAAATGCTCCCCACACCTCTGGCACAAGTTTCCACAGAACTCCATCAATCTCTGAAGATTAGAGCATAGGATTGGCACAGTTTTGTCTATTCCAGAATATTTCCAGGCTGGACTCCTAACAATAAATACTTGAAAAAATGATTGTATACCAATGTATCATGGTTTATCACTCATCCACAACATTTAGTGGATTCTTTCTTTTTATGGAATAAAGGACAGCTAATGTAGCACATCATCAAATGAAGCTAATTAAATTCAAAATACCTTCAGATACCTAATCCACCATTCAAACTCCAATAAAACGTTTTAGTAACAAGAAGTAAATAGGTATTTTCTTGGCACTATGTGCCAGGATGAAGTTCAGTTCAAGTACAAGACTTTAGCAATCCTTGAGTAACTGCTCTCGTTGAGGTTTATGGAAGCTTTGCCATGAGGTCGTATGGATGGAGGATAAGACCTCAGAGTGTTTGAAAAGAGAGTAAAATTGGTGCATTCTAGAGCTGCATCTGGTTCTGAGTTTCCACAAAAAGCTGAAGTTTCCACCAGAAGCCCATCAAGCCATGGTGAAATGGTACTGAGCAGCCTAAATGCAGCTCAGGGCTGAAAATAATTCTGTTTGCAACTGGTTTTTAATAAAATGCATTCATTACAAAGAATTTTGCCTGTCATTTCACATTAACCTGTAAATAATTTGAAATCGTTAACAAGGTCTGCGTTTGCCTCAAAAATAATCTAATTTCCCCTTTGAATCACTGCTAAACACATTCAGTTCTTAGCTCTGCTTGCTGCTGAAAGCACAAAGTCCCTTTTCCTGGGTAAAGACATGCCTGGCTCACATAGAATCTGAATGTAGATTACTCACAGAGAAAGGCACTGAGCACTCAGGGAAGTTAACACCTTCGTGTTTCACAGGCAATTATTCATGTTTCCAGTCTATAAGACCATTTTTCTCTCCTTAAATAACCGAGCACTTCTCATTTACATGCTGAAGTTGCACACCGAGGGAAAGAGGAGGAAAGCGAGCCCACACATTTGATCTAAGCACTTACACACACAGTGAATAAACTTACGAGTCACACTTTGTTCAAAAAAAGGAACATTAAATTAATGAAAGCCACCAGTGGCTCCTGTTCTTTATAGCATTTACTCTGGTATTCAACACAATATGTAATTGTTGCTATGGCAACTGCCACATCTCTTGGCACCATAATAATTCTCAGATAAATGGGTCTTTGTCAGAGCAAACTCCAAAGCCAGTATATATGAAACCTGCATTTCCTCGGTGCTGGGGAGGGATAAATCCAGTGCAGGCCTGAGGAAGCACAAGCCTGGCAGTGGAGATGAGGGGAGGATGCAGAGCTGAGCTAAAGGGATGTGTGGGTGTCCATCAAACCAGAGCTGGGGCTGCAGGGACACCCAAAAACTGCCCAGCCAAGGGGCAGGGCAGCCACAGCCACACAGCACTGCCAGGCACAGCTCCTGCTCCCAGGGCTTGGGCAAAAACCCACTGCAATCTGATCATTCCAGCAGGTTCTGCATCAGGCTGAGGGATAAAAAGTGAAAATAGGTGGCTGGCATTACTCTGGAAAAAGAGAGGTTAAGGAGATTTCTGATATAAAAGGAGCTCTTTGTTGTTTCTGCAACAGCAAGTGGTCTGCACAGAGGATTTTTATAAAAATATAGTTTAAAAGGCAGTTAAATGACACTAGAGAATGACCCATTGATGAGAACGAGCTCTTGCTTTCATTGACATTGAGATTTGTTCTATGAAATCCTAAATGTAGCATTGCAGACTTTAAAAGAGAAAAAATAGCATCTATTCAATGGTGATTATAGCAAGGAAAAGTCATTTATGAAAATGCCATCAATACACAGGTATTAAATTCTAAGATCACTTTTACCCCAGCTTTTTATGCATGAATTCCAAGTCAATATGTGTTTGCAGCGAGATAACAAAAGTAACAGGAGTGATAAAAACTTAATAACTTAATGGCTGGGAGAATGTTAATATGTTAAACTTTCTGCCAAACTGAACACAACAGTGAGAAAATGACTTATTTTTGTTGTTTGATCTTTAAGAAAATCCTTCTTTATATGCCTGAAGGACACTTTTCATATCTGAGGGCAAGAGGTCTCCCCAGCTTTTCTGGAAATGATATTCCAAACACAGTTTTGATCAGTATAATAACTCAAACGCATGATAGGTATTGATGCACCCCCTGTGACTTATTCTATTTTGTGCCTTAAAATGAAATGCAAAGCATGGTATTTTATTTATGCAGTGCATCTCTTTTTGCAGCAACTGCTATATGCAAAATCTAATAACATGGAACTCTGAGCCTGTTTGTCAATATCTCATATGAGAGTCCATCTCCATACCTCTGCACAGTCATTTTCAGCCTATTTGGAATTCTATTCTAAACAGAAAAATGCTAATATACGTTAATGGGAACAATTGCTATATCAGAGAGGCTGATTCTTGATCTTATTTTCCAAATAACTTATTGAATTGCCAGATGACTAAACTCAACTATTCACACTCCTTGCCTGAATATTTTCTGCTGTGAGAGAATCCTGATTCATAATAAGATTATTGATCTGTTATCATCTGTTCTAAGGCAGAAAGCCATACATGTAGGATTTAAGGCTCTAGGCACTTTTTATCTCATATCCATAATATTTGCAATCTCTATCCTGTGGGGATAAGCAGAGAGCAAGACACAAACAAGAAATGCTAAGGTTTAAATCCAAGGAGCTTAGTTTCATTATTTCTCTTTGATACTTTGGGAAACATGCACAGGCAGAAAGCAGCTTGCACAAAAGGTATCCATGCAGGCAGAGACTTGGTAGGAATGAGAATTTGGGTCGGCCAGGAAGTTTTCAGCCAGGCTGCTGAGGCTCTGTCACTGCTGTAACAAACACAGCTGAGTGCTGGTGCTGGGAAAAGCAGTGGTTTGACAAAGGGAAAAAAAAAGCAGCAGCTTCTGCCCAGTACAAAGTGCACTGGACAAAGCAGCAGGACTGGGGAAGCTTCATTTCCTTCAGTCTGAGCTGCTGCTGGAGATGGCTTTAAACTTTGTCTACAACATGCTGTCTCAGGGTGTGCTCCTCACTCTTATCTCTTCTTTTCTTTCTCCTCTTCCTTTTCTATCTAGTGCCTGAAATATGTCCTGAGGGTTTGACAGTTTCTATTTAATCATTTCATCCTTCTCTATGGAAGACTGCTAAGCACCATGCAGTGAAGTTACTACCAGCCTGGAATTTCTGAATATCTGCCTGCCCTCTTATCTGCTTTGGTGCCAGACTCTTGATATCTCACTCCCCTCCACCCCTCACCCTGTGTCTGTAACAAATAAAAGTTCTAAATAACTCCCTTTGCTGTGGGGAAGGAAAAAAAATAAAGGCTGCCAGCACAGAGAGGCAGAGACAGATTGTGTCCCAAGGTTTCCTTTAAGCTCCCAGTATACTGAGGGTATGTTCATTAAAACCAGCATTAGATTTCAGACAGGGAGCAGGACCAGCAGACACCATCCTATTTAGCCTTGGAGGACACAGCTCAAGTCCCAGCTTGCCACCTTTTGTAACTCACCATTTATTATGAGGCTCTACAAAAGCCTGGCTATGCTTTCTGCCTTCCACAAAACCTGACTCTCAATAAATACATAAATCCACTAATGTCTGGACAAGTGTTCAGATGAGATGAAATTTCCGACTTTCAGCTGTCCTACTTTCTCCATAAAACAAAGCAGGGATCAAGCATTGGACAAGACACAAGTATAAAAATAAAAAAAAAGAGAGAATGCTGCCAATCATTGGCTTGGCCATTTTCTCCCCAACTAGGGTTTATAAGTGATTTATTTTTCCATTAGAGATTTGAGGCTTAGCAATTCTCTGAATTATTCAGAACGAATCCAAAGTTCATTTGAGGAATCCTGGGTAAATCAAAACATTTCCAGGTCCCTTTTTTTTAATATCCCCAAGCACTCCAGTCCTGACTGTGTGAGAGGGCATCAGGCAAACTCTGGGCAGAGCAGGGTACATCCCAGCACTGCTCCTTGGGGAATGTTCCATTGCTCACCAGCACTGCTCATGGGCAGTGCATGTGGAATTCCCTTTTTGGAATTCCCTTTTTTTACTGAGCACTGATTGCATCAGGCTCCGAGTCTGTACAGACACATAACTATCAAAGAATTAACTATTAACACCTTGCACAGAATCTTCTGTGCACATTCAAAAGCTTCTCAGAGAGGACAGAAGATTTTTGGGAATATTCCCTTCTGTCAAGACAGAGACCAGCACATCTATCCAAAGTCATAGGAGGGAGGAGGCACATCCAGCAGGCTGCTGGAGGTTGATCTGGAATCTGATCTGGAATCTGATGGACAGATTTCTGCATGTATGAATATCTGTAGGTTGAGACTGATGGGGTTGAGGGCAGGTTGGACATCAGGAGGAGCAGCAGTGCAGTATCTGCTCCTGCAGGAGGTTGTGCCATCAGAGAGCCACTTCTGCCTATGTTGTAGCCATGGCCCGTGGATGGAAAGCTGCAGGCTCTGCAGATCTATTCTGCCTCTGGCAGAGGAGGAGGAGAACAGCCCTTCAGATGCAAATAACAATTAAATAGGAACTGATATTCCAACAGCCACTGATTATACTCTGGCCATGAAGTTAATTTAATTTAATCACATAGGACAGATTGGTGAGGCCAGCTGGATTCATCCCCCATCTTTAGCAGGAAAAAAACTGCACCCCTTCACCAGCAGAATACCAAAAGCTTTTCTGCACACTCCAGATTGCACCTCTAAATAATTTCCATATTCATCCAAAGTAGGGTTGGTAGCAATCAGAAAGTTTTGGGAGCTACACTCTGTTCCTAGGCTCTGACTGCCAGTCAGCACATCAGAGATCATTGTTGAGAGCCATTCCCAAACATGTTGGGAATCTGCAATTAGCAACATTAACAATGGGATTTCACAGATGTAGGTTACATGCTTTCAGAAAAGAAATGGCAGTTGCTGGCAGTGGGGAAATACTTAAGAACTACTTATCCCCTAATTAGACAAGGTACTGTTCTCCAAGTACTGAATGCTAAGCAGTGCTCCAGCATGTGCTCATCTTAACCCCACAGCATTGTGCTGAACTACTGAGGTTCCATCTGAGCATTTCTTAGCCAAGGCTCCTTGCATAAACAGATGGAGCAGCTCTGCTGTTTCCGTGCTGACACATTTAGACTGCAAAAGTACAGGATTGAGTTCAAATTTGTCATAAAATCACTTTAGATAGGACGCTGCAGTCTTTATATCCTCCTCAAGGATGACAAACAGAAAGACAACACTGTTTGAAATAGGCAAATAGATGAAAAGATTGGGAAGAAATATTGGTTTAACAGCTACAGAGGATTGGGTGAGGCCAGAGCAGGACAGCCAGCCCCAGAAATTTTTATATTCCTTTGAGGAAGGGGTGATTCTCACTAGGTGGATTTCCCAGGACACGTTAAGGCATGGTGTAACTCCCAATGGCATTGCAGACACTAAATCCCACATTAAACGGGTAGGCATCCGATTATGGGCTGAATATCAAAACGCAGAAAGAGGTGATGAATGCAGGTTGAGATGATGCTGTGGTATTGTCACCTGTGAGGACAGGCTGGCAAGTGGCACAATATGCCTGACTTAGATTGGTTTTTTCTCTCTGAAGCAACACAAAGAGGGTGGAACAGAATCGAGCAGTAGGGCCAAATCAGCCCTGGCTTTCAAATGCAGGCTGGAGAGAGATTTCAACACTAGGCATCAATTAATATTGCAGGAACATTCTGAGGGGAGACTCCCCAGAAGCCAAACAGGACATAAAGAGAAAAGGTCACTGGCAGAGCTTGGCATAATCTGTGCAAATACACAACTCTACTCATGAGACAAGATTTCCCCTAGATTGTAACTTCCGTGGAATATCTGACAAGATTTCCCCTGTATTGTAACTTCCATGATATATCTGACAATATTTCCCCTAGACTGTAACTTCCATGGTATATCTGACAAGATTTCTCTTACATAGAATATCTCTCCTCGCAGATATTGAAGGGCTGCTTCTCTAAGAAAACCAGAATAAATCTTCAGAATGTGATTCTCAGACAGTCAGATCTTCACACATAAACCAATCCCTTGAAATTTAACTCCAGACCTCCTGTCAGAGACATCTCAAACTCCTCAGTGGTTTTAGTAACTTCTAACTAGAGAATGATGATCCCCATTTTGAAACTGCTCCTAAGATTTCAAAATAAAACCAGTCTTGTGAATGCACCAGAAGGAGCAAAACTTGCTGGTCTGAGGCACAGGACAGCCAAGTGTCCAGCTTGTTCCTGCAAGTGTAGCTTTCCCACTCTGAATTTGGCAGTCTGTGGTCCTAAACCATGTAAGAGACTCCCTCAAGTATGACTGTGTTAAAATTTAATTTTGTGAAGAAGCATCGTATTTAAATAAAATGAAATTCCATCTCAGTGTTCTGATCAGCTTTCTGCAGTTACACATTCTGGTTCTTTCTCTCCCACCAGCAATCCATATTCACATCGTGTGCTGTTTAAAGTGCAGAGCAAAACCTTTCCTCAGCCACGGACTTTCAGAAGGTTGTTCAACCTTTCTCCTCAAGATAATTTGTTTTTATAATGGGAGATTTAAGTTATACTAATGTATTGTTGGGAATATAATGAGAATGCTGGCAACTGAATGTCTAAATACCAAATCAAGCCAGTAGATCAGTCATTTTTATCAAAGTTTCTTTATACTTCTGTGAAATTATAGGTTTGTAAAGGTACCAGGTTTAATTGCCTAGTGAGCCTGCCTTGCCTGCCTCTCTCCTAAATGCCAGGACACAGAAGTGAAGGCTATCTCACATCTCCTTTTGTTACTATAGGGGTGTGAAGTAAACAATTCAATCAATTTCTGAGCTGCTCTAACCCCCAAAGGACGAGGTTTGTTTTACACTGAAATTCAGGAGGGGGAAAAAAAGGACAAAACATTTAGTGGACAGAACAGAACAAAAATCACCAGGGCACAGAGCCAGAGTGTAAACGTGTGCTGCTGTTTGTGTGCAGATGTTTAAACAGTTTACCACACTACAATGTCAGATAAGCAGACCAATAGGAAAATTTAAATTACACATTAATCCAATCCCATCTACTTAGACTTGGGGCGAAAGGTGAAGGTTCTGTAAATTCTCAATTACACATTTAAACTATGATTTTCCATTTTTAGTTGTGGCCAAACTGTGATTACCTGGCATAACAAACACTGGAAGAAGTAGCCAATTTTAATACTTGGGCTCTTTCATTTGAATAAAGTCTTTATGAATGTTTAGCATCCACACCTGAAGGTGTAATACATCTTCCAAAACTCGGGAAATCTGCATCACAAATTAAACCCAGTGCTAAAATGTTACAGCAATATCTGCATTGAAGATTGATTTTGATCTCTGCTAACAGATTAAAATTGCCTACAATCCTACCTGACACATGTAAATATTTAGCGGCAGCATCTCCCTGGCCCATTTTTTTTTTTTAAATTTTTGCTATTTATCTTACCTTTAATGCACCACGTTTTTCATTTGCTTCAAGAATAAAGATTTCTGCCATGTCCTCGGCGTGCTCCGACCGCGCGTGGACAAACAAGGCTTTGCCAACTTCTGACACGTTCTTGAGTGCAACCAAATTCCCATCAAGTTCCACTGCAAAGTCTGGGTTGGAAACTTCAAAGTTCAATTTGTTGTTCCCCTTGCAGTCATCAAATTTCACTGGGGTGGGAAAATAAAAGGAAAAAAAGGAAAAACACATTATAAGTATCCACTTTGGAACACAAGTTTCAGATATCTATAGGTCATTAGCTTGTCTACAGATTTGGGAAGAGATGTCTCTGAAAGCAAAAAACTTTCAAAGAAATTCTGCATTTTCTCACTCTCCCTTCATAAATAAATCTATGAATATGTACTTTCAGAATAACGAAGGGGCTTTGACCAGTCTAATTGGGTAACAGATCGAAAAAACACTTTGGACATTTGGACATGAGTCTTTTTCCAACCAAATGCACACACAGTTCCACACCCTGAGCAGTGGCAGTGGAGACCTTGTTGTGCTCCTCATCACAGCCCAGCATCTCCAAAGGCAAAGTGCTCTCAGATTTTCAGTGTATCTTTAGGCCCAGCACTATTTACAGAATATTCATCCCCAGGCTACTGCAAAAGCTTTATAAAACTGAGAAACGGGACTGTAGCACTTCTTACTACCAGGATTGTCACACAGTTCATGAGCTGCACTGTATCTAAGGATTGTGAGAACTTTTAATGGAACCATAGCTGTCAATAATCCTGTTTCACTTTACATGGAAAGTTTAAAATATTTAGGAAAGCTGGTATAAAGAGGAAAATATCCCTAAAGCACAAAGATGTGAGACTTTGTCTCAGATTTCTACTCTGAGTCATTCTGGACAAAATACTGGATAAAATATTAGTGATTTAACTACCAGCTATATGAGTAAGAGATCTTCACCACAAACTTGCAATTGCTAAATGAACATTTCAGGTTTTGATATCTCTGAACAATACATTTGCATGTGAAAGGTTTTTCTGCAGACAGCCTGTTTTGTATTCCCCACCTTCTCCTTGAGTTACTGCCGCAGTAGACTTTTCACTTACCTCTATGTTATCACTATTTTTATTTTACATTTAATTTCCACTGGATCTTTAAAAACTGCATTAAAATTTCAGAAAAAAACTATAGACAGTGGTACCAGCTACATAAAATCAACAACAATGGAGTTTTACTGCAAAATAAAACACTTGGCATAATTGTTTAAATTCACTCTACAGACTTCTTGTACTGGATCGTTGTTTTTAAAGGAAGAGAAACAATCCCAGAGTCTCTCATGGTCAATCCCTAAACTCTTCCTGATTTTGTAATCTCTATAAGTGTCCTAAAGCACAGTAATAGTCTCATAGTGGGTGGCCTCTCAACACTCCTGGGAAGTTACACAGAAATCCTCTCCATCACATTTTGCGTCTCTCTCCAGGCAGACCAACATGAGGACAGAGAACCTTGTGGAGATCCCTCCTGCCTGGGAATTAACTGGAATTCAACCCCAAAGCAGAACATCACAAGGAAAAAAGAACCATCCCTGGTTCCAGAATTTACAACTTCATTTTATGGTGAATGTTGATGAGATGGGTTAGATTGAAAAATAAACAATGCCAAAATCTCAAGCACTCAAACAGAATAAAGGTACAAAAAGAGACGTGGGGCACTTATTTACCAAAGCAAGAGAGGAGGGTTGGCCTTGGGCTGCTCCCAGCCTCCCACCCAGCAAACTGGGGAGAAAGATGGAAAAGATAAAGACAGAGGTCACTTACTAATTACCATCACTGGCCAAACAGAAATGACTTCGGGAAAATTAATTTAATTGCCAATTAAAATAGCCGTAGATGCCGAGAACAAGACAAAATTAAAACCACCCCATGAAGCCATGACCCTTAAATTCACACCAGACAATCCTCTTCCTGAGGAGAGTCCAAACACCCTGACACACACATTTTTCTGTCTCTGGCAGAAAACTCCCCCAGCAGCTGAAGGATCTGCTGCTGCACAAGGTTTAAGCTCAATTACACGTTTTTAACTAAAAACTACTCCCATTTCCTCCACCTTACTTTAGGGCAAGAGAACTATCCTTGGATTCACAGTGGGACAGAAAACCAGAATTTCATCAGCTCATTTGCTGTTTCATTGAATTTTGCTGAAAGCAAGAGGGATTATAAATAAAAAAAGAAACAAAAACTCTTTTCCCCTCAGACACTGCAGTCTCTCCAGACAAACCTATCTCAGACTCTCATGTGGCAGATCCTGCCTGCAAAGTCTTGTACTGAGTAGAATCAGGAGGGAAAACCACTGGATTTGGGAGCAGCAGCAGCTCAGAGCAGTTTCAGAGCGCTCAGGGGGTGCTGGTCCCACACTCCAAGGCTGGGAACTGCTGCCAGGAAGGGTCTGTGCCCACAGCAGGATTTCGATGGGAGGCTCCCTGCTGAAAAATCACCTTTTGGAGTTAATGTTGGGTTTATTACAGGTGTTTTAACAGGCTCACTTCAATTTCCTAAAGCTACCAACCAACAAAAATGCAAAGTTTTCCTTTCACTACAAGCATGGGAAGTTGAAATTCTCTGTACAAACCACTGGATAGATACTGCTTAGATTGCAGTCTTTGTGAACTCCAAGTCTATTATTTTTTAATTCCCTAAAAAACACAAACCCCAGACAAATAATTTTTTTAAAGAAACAAATTTTAGGAACTTGTTCTATGGGTGGCATCCTTTCCCACTGCAGAGGGTTTGAACTTCATAACCCTTAGGGTCACTTCCAACCAAGCTAGTCTGTGATTCTCTGAATCAATATGTGCTTTTCATAATCAAAAACTGCTGCTGATTTACTATTAATAGCTTACAACTGGAAAAATTTAGCATTGGTCTCTGAGAAATTATATCAGGAATAATATTTTAGAAAATAATAAATTAAAAGCCAAAGAAAAACTTAAATAAAATCTCTCAAAACCAAATGTCATTGTTCAGAGTTGTAGCATCACCTAGCCAAATGCTGGGTCCCTTACAAGAAAAGGCCAAACTGTTTCATTTCTGAAGCAGGGAGGAGCTGGCTGGGAGTGCACTGCTCCCACCTCTGCTCTGTGCTCACAAACTCTGGGATTCCTGCATTGCTGCCATCTGCATGCTCTGGGAAAAATCACACACCACACGCAGATTTGGCACGTGGAATCAGGAGAAATACTTGAATTTATTCTATACTCCCTTGGAAGTATGAATTTGGCACTTTTAAACCTTTTCTACTTTGCTGTCTATTCATCTTGCTTCATGAAACTGCAATTTATCCCAAAAAGGGCCGAGGCAGATTTGTTGTTGGGAAACTGAGGGTTTTTTTAACATACCTCATCCAAAAGCAGTGATACTTTCAATTCCCAGTCCTACCACAGAAACAAGAGTATTTGGTGAGGTTAATAGCAAGTAGAAGGAAGAAAATGGAAAGGCTCTGGGAAGTACTGATGTGTAGGAGAGAATTAGAAGTGGGAGGAGATGAGGTGATCGTAGGGATAGGGAACACTGAAGATTATTTGGCCTAGTGGCCAACAGGGATGAAAGTGAAACCAGTTGTTGGGAGGGTTGAAGGGAACTGGAGCCTTAGATAAAATCCAGAGTGTGAGCTCAGGATCAAGTGTGGACCTTGTCAGGATGATGCTGTCTCCTGGGCTGGGCTGAGCAGGGAACATCAGAGCATCACACCAGACTGAACTGCAATCACTCACAGGGAAAGTTTCCTTAAACTCATGGGACTTCTGGGGAACAGCCAGTGCAAATACCCCAAATTTACCACACTAGGAGCAGCTACACAGCCTGAGGGGCTGGCACTGACCACACTGACCTTCCCTGCCAGGCACTCAGGAGAGCTCTGAGGAGCTTCAGCTTCATCAGCTTCCTCAGACTTCCCATCCATGGCATTACATCTATCTCTTTAAACAAACCTGGACATTGTTAATGCCTGTTAAGTACAAGAGAAATAGGATTTTTAGTTCTTATTCTCTGTTGGAAAAAACTCTTGCTTTGTACATAAAGCCAGTGTAGAAATCTCTATGTAAAAACTATAAATTGTGATTAATTAATTAATTGCTCCTTTTCTCCCCCAAGTACCAGCCAGTGAAGCAAGAAATGAGACAGAAGCTGTGGATATCAGCTGTGGAAAGTGTCAGCCTGAGCTGCAAAGGTGCTCTCTGAACATCCAACACTTTGCTGCTTGGCAGCCCTGATAGCATATGGTCTGAGATGATGTTTGTGCTGTTCATGCATTTGTCACAGAGATGAGGTGCGAGGGAAGCCCTGAGACGGATAATTGACATTATTGCCACTACCCACGTGCATTAGAACAGGGTGGGTGAGTGGCACACACCCAAAACTCCCCCTGTTCCCCTGCTCACTCTGTGGTACAGCTTAAGGGGTTTAACTGGATTTTAAACTCCTCTGAGCAAAGGGCACTTGTTCACCCTGTGTCTGTACAGCACTTGCAACAGAATGATTCATGTTTGGTGCTCAGGGTGCTGCAAAAGTGCAAAAAGTGATTAACAGCCACAGTTGAGGCCTAGTCCCAAAATAAAACATTGGTAATGCTGCAGCAGGCATGACAAGTGAATGTCTCATTGACAAGAGTTCAATGGGCACTTAAAACAGTGATCTAATATTTATATCAAGGTGGAGTTCTTCATTTATTGACTCTTCTGATGCTCCTAGTCATGCTCCAGCTGCCAAATGAACATCTTTATTGTGCCTAATATGCCACATGCTATGAGACAGGCTCCAAAACTCCATGCAAGCAAAATGAAAACACTGCCAAGCAGCTCCCAGAGAAAAACACGAGTGTCATTCATCGCCCTCTGCTCATTTCTCAGCCTCCTGTGTTTGACTTTTACTCCTTTTTGTAAAATTCACATGGGAATTGTACAGAATATTTCTTTCCACTGAGCAATATTCATTATTAGCAATACCTGCATTCATCCCAAGGCTTTAATCATTGACTTTGAGCTTATTATCACCAAAAGACCTGTTGGAAAAACTTGTGCAGGATCCCAAGTCCATTAATGCAATGATGGGAAAAGTTGTAACTGGAAATATTAACCTTTATAGATCTCAGCAAGAAATCTCATGTTCCTGGGATTCCTCCTTCCAGTGCATTCCATTTTCTCTGTTATATCACAAATGTGAGGTTTCTACACCACTGTGATATTTATGATAATGACCCACAGATGTTTTAAAGGATACCATTTTAAAACATTTAAAGGTTAGCAGTTGCATTTCTTGTAAATAAAAGTAAAAGAAAACAAGCTGAAATGGGTTTGTATTCAAAAGCATATGTTGGCCTGATACATTCCACTTCCAAAGTAATTTTTTTTCTGAGTTTAATTTTCACAAGTTTAATTTGTTTTGAACAGAAATACTGAATCCATAACTTTTTCTCCGGTGAAATCTCCACAGAGGTATTCTGAATAAATAAATACACATATTTATCTATAAACACACCAAAACTAACTCTGTATATCTCTATGTACAGGTATTCATATTTTTTTGATCATAACAAGCAACAAAATGGCTTCTGAATGAGGAAATTTCACACTGAAACTACAGACTTAATTACTCTGCCAATGAATATTAAGATGCTTTTTGTAACTAAAACCTGGCCTTGCTCAAATCTGTGGGAATTGCAGCATCAAAGCAGTATTATCCTGTGCATTTTTTTTCTTCTCCTTTCTAGTAAATAACTTGGGATCATATCGAAGCCACAAGCCAGAAGGTGTATCTGAGAGGGGTCTGGAGATGCAAGGAAAGCACATTAGAGCTGCACAAAGGGAACTTAACTTCCCATCCCAGCAGGGATCCCCCAGCTCTGCTCAGAGTCCTCCCTGCTCAACCACATTTGCAAAACAGGGAAGTTAGAGACTGGCAAAGCTTCATTAGCTGCAAAGAGACAAAAGTGATGGTTGAGGCAAATGGAAATGCTTGTGAGTGCTGTTGTTGTGCATAAAAATTCATAAAGCACTGTGAGCTGGGGAGGCTCTGTCAGCAATAAGCAGTGAGTGAAAGTGAAACACTAATCTTAAAGAAATTAGGATTTTAGTTAGAAGTTAGAAGATAGTTACCTAAAACTTCAATAATTGATTGCCTGTCAATTAATGTTTGCTTAGCTGTGCTTGCAATGGGAAAGGATGAAACTGGTAGGTAGGTCCAAAGAACACGAACAATTGCAACCAGAAACTCATTCTTTGCAAAACTGGAGTTGCCCCAAAAGCCATTTGTGTTGTCATTGATAGAAAAGGTTGAGAGTTGAGGGTGAGGAAGACTCGCCTTACTTCCTCCTTCTAAGACCCCTCCCCACAAAAACGACCCCAGACTTAATTCAAGAAGGCAACCACACTGCTTAATTGCCATTCAAGCTAATTACCATGGGAAGCAGGGATGGGAGGGGCTGGTATTATGAATATGTATTTGTTTGAACTTTTTGTCAATAAATAGACTCTGTGACCACCTGTAATTTTGCAGTGTGCATTAGGGGGCTACCCCACACTGCTGCCCAGCACTGAATAAACATTCACTTTCTAACTTTAAATTGTTAGAGAGTCTTTTGTCCATCACAGTTGAGTATCAGTGTTAGACCAATGCTCATATATTGGTAAATCAAAAGCAGCAGGACACAGCTCTGGGACAGGCACCCAGTAGCTCCAAACACAAAATGCAGCAGGGTTCCGAGTGATCCTGCTGGTGTGGGAGGGTGAAATCCTCCTGGACCCAGCACATCTGGACCACCTGAACCCATCCCAGAACAAGAGAGCAATGCCACAGCAGCCACCAGCACAGCAGCTGGGAAACAAAACAAACCCTGCCTCTCAGAAAGGTCCACAGCAGAAACAGCTTCTTTCCCTGCCTTTGAGGTGCCTTCAAAAGCCCCTCTGGAATGGGAGTTCTGGCAGTGAACCCATAGCCTGTGTGTTTCTGCTGCTTTTCTGCAAAAAGACCTGAGCAGCACCAGGAAAAAATGTTGCCCCTTGAAAATATGAGGGCAGAAGAAGACAAGACACTGTCAACAGTTAAGTCAGACAGGTTACTCCTAAAGATACAATATTTTCATTATTTCATATCTAAAAGTGCTGCAGAAATAATGATTTCACAAATTAGAAAACCTACTAGCGTGACTGAAGTATTTACACCAAAAAAAACCTTATTGAACATTTAATAAAATGAACAAAATCAATTTTATGAAAACCCTTTTTCAAGGTTTTTATACAGCTTAATGCTACATCCTAACTCTGCAGTAGAATTGCTGCAGAATGGTTTTTTTTTAACAAATCCAACAAGCAACAGTGGGTTATTATCTAGCACTGCATGTTTATGATTTTCTTGCATTTATATAATTTCTTTATGTGCCCCTGAAGTAAATTACAATGATGACTTATTTAGTTTCCAGAGAGTCAGAAATTGAGGGAACATGAACAACAGCAAAATGTTCGTCACAACATAACAAGAATTGCTTAAGACAAATACACATTTATATTAGTCTTCTTTGGAAGAACAAGCACTAAACAACAGACTTCATCCCTGGGCACACTTTTATTTTCTGAAAAAATAAACTGATTACCAAAACTGGCAAACATCCCTGTGTGGTTTGTGTGTGATGATTAGATTTGTGCAGAGCCCTGTTATGATACAAAAATTAGGCCAGCAGTTCATCTGTAGGCACAGGGTGTTCATTCCTGCCCCTTGGAGAACACCTTTGCACTGGAGAAATGGTAACTATTAATAGGCACGGCTCTCTCTGTGCTGTCAGAACTCATTGCAAGCACAGATAGGAGAGAAGCTTCCTCAGATGAGGAAGGACAAGGGGTTTCACCCAGAAGCCAGCTGCAGCCGAGGAAAGGTGTGATGTTCTTACAAAAGAGTCACACTGCTCTCTCTCCTGCATATCCTCCACCATCTACAGTCATAGCAGATTTGGAAAATTGCTAAAAACCTGAAATTCTGCAGCACAGATCACCTGAGCAGTGAGTGATACCTGACTGAAGGCTCCTCTTGGGTGATGGGTGTGATGTGTAACTCCAGAGCTAGTGACTCCATCCACACCAAAAACCTCACCCAGCCACGCCCTGCCCTTCCCTCACCCTCTGCCCAACCCAGCACTGGGTTCTGGCATCTTCTCACATCTCACTGAGCTCTGCCTGTCTTCTCCTGGCACATCACAGCACCACTTGGCTCGATCTGAGCATCACATCTGGTACCCTGAGCTGAGTGATCCAAAAGCAGAGGCCTCACAAATTGTGTCAGCCAGGTCTGCAGCAAAATGCCCTTGCCCTGCAGCACTGGGGTTGCTGTTTGGGATTCCAGCAAGTGCTTGCGCAGAGCACAAGTGAGCAGGATGGCTACAGCAGCACCAAACTGATTTTTTTCCATGTCACTGCTGCCTCTTGCCTTTTCCCACAACGCTCCCTCTTCCCTTTCTCCTAAAAAGGAAGATCCCTCAGTAGCATCTCATGCTCTTCAACAAATTTATTCTGCCAACAGGGCTCTGTCAGCTGTCTGTGACTGCTTGAAATTACAGGAAAATATAACCACTACAATCAAAACTGAAGGCATTCCCTCCTCCCCCAGCAGATTTCACCCATTTATGTTACATGATGTCTTCACACATCGTTTTACTGCCCATTGTCTTATTTAGGGCAAAAATTTAATCAGGTGGAAGGAGCTGTAATGAGTTGTTCTCAGTTGGAAGTTATCCTGACTTATTCATTACAACACAGAGGTGTTATTGACTGATCTCCTGGGTCAGTGGCTGCGTTATAAGGCACGGCAGTACTGTAGCTGTTATTCTAAACCCTAGAGAAAAACTACTGTCTCAACAAAAATATTGTGTCAGGGAGTGTGTCTGAAGACCAAATAAATAAATAAACCCTTTAGATGTTATATCACAGTCATTGATCTCCTGAGCACAGCACAGAGCTCAGTTTTAGCAGAGCTGTTGTCTCTGTAAAGGCAGGGGACACAAACTGACACCACATCTGTGGAGCTCCTGTCTCAAAGCAGCTGTCACACCTGGGGAGGAATGAGACATTTCCCTGTTAATGCTGCATCGATTTGAGCAGCCCAAATGACCCCAGAGCCAGCTCTGATATGTAGAAAATATATTTTTTAACTTCGCTGGTTTCTGCGAAAGGGTTTCTTGTTGCAATGCAAATGATCTATAATTTTCCCTTTTAGCAGATTTACACAACATTCTGCTAAGATCCCCAGGAGAACATAAGATGACATTAGATTCTTACAATATCTTCACTGGCTGGGTCTGAGACACAAGCAGACAGAATCAAAGACATTCAGATGCATTCAATACGTTCGTGGCTCTGCAGATTGTGTGAGAAGTTTGTCAATATAAAATTAATCGTGTCTGCAGAGGAGGGAGATGGGACAGAAGTCTGAGTTTGTACAAGAATTCCCGGTGGGATATAATGGATTATTTCCTTTGAATGCTTCCTGAATAAAGCTTGGAGAGGCAGTGCACTACTGACCGTGAATTTCCTTGTCTTCTGCACACGTACTCATCAGATCTTTGAGCAGTCACCGTAAGTGCTAACAAACCCGAATTTCTTGATATATGTAATTTATTGAAAACTAATCAGTGCAGATTGAATTCAGGGAAAAAAACCCAAAACTGTGTCCCAGGAGATTCAAACAAAAGGCAGCCAGCAGATGTCAAAAAGTAACAACAAGCAATCATTCACAGGAAACACCTACAGTGAAACCAGCCCAGAAAGAACCTTATTTACACCAGTATGTGCTTCAAATGCCTCCAAAGCCACAAATTTATTTAGCAAAGGTTTTCCATTAACTAGACAATTAGTCAAAGGTCATGGGGATATTGTCCCTCAAGCTGACAATTAAAACTGTTTATCTTGAAGGCCAGTTTGTTATAATTAATCTGCTGTTTCTTAATGTGATCCATCAAAAAAACTTCTTCATTTTTTTTTCTTTTTTAAAGGCATGAGGTTTTGTCAGTACTCAACTATTTTTCTATGAGTGTTAAGTTAATCTAAGAAAAATTATGATATTGTATTGGATGAGCAGAAGATTCACTGGGTTGCACACGCATTTCCATTTGCCTGAGGTTGGGCCATTAGTAAGAAAGGGAATAAATGATAGAAGTGAAATATGGAGCCTCAGTGCAGGAATGTAAACTTTGTCTGCTCCTCCAGTGGCAAGTTCAAATAATTCAGTGATTTGAGGCTGGAAGAAGAAATTACTATTGCAAAAAAATATCTTTTGTTCTATACCAAATCCATGGCAGCTACTCACAGTCTTATACACTTGTTTTTTATCAGAGATGGGAGAAAAAATATTGCTTGAGATATCTCTCCTACTGTGGCAGTACTTGGAGACAAGAAGTCAAAGGGCAGGAGCTTTTCATTAAATAAGGCATCACTACAAAGAGCTTTTCTGCACATTACCCACAGATGCTGTGAGAGGCAATATTGCCTCCACCTCTTCAGTCTTGGGTCTTGGTTTCACCTTCTGTGTGGAATGACAACTAATCTGTAATTCAGCTCACTGCTTCCTCACCTCAAGACTCCAACAGAACCTAAACTATGGTCAGCACACCCTAGGAAATGCTAAAAACCCCAAATACATTGAAATCTATGTACAGGCATTCTTCTTCTGGAGTGATAAAAATTATAAAATTATACAAGTACAATAATGCTTCCTTAAAAGACATCCCCAGGAATAAAGCTTTCAGCTTGTGCCCTGTGCAATAATTTCCAAACAGCACTCAGTGGTAGGAGTTTGTTTCAGAAATAGAGGATGACGCATCATTTACAATACATAAAAGGAAATAAGAGTGAGTAATAAATCCAGTGTGCAATATTTTCCTTTCAAAATGGATACTGTAGGTTGCTGGCCTATTTTCCCAGCTGCTGAATGAGTAATGCCATGCCTGAAAATCTGCTCAAACCATTTATTCTGTAGATTGCTCAGCTTTCCCGGTGAAAAAGCAAAACAAAGGTCCTCCAGTTCCAGGAAAAATATTTTGATTTCTCATCTTCTCCATCAATGAACCTGACAGAGGAATAACAATTCCTCTTAGTGGTTTTGCCAAGTTCTCTCAAGAGAGTTCTCTCAAACTTTTTTTAAGAGTCACCTGTAGAAAGTTGATTTCTCCAGATTGATCTGATAAATGTGCAAATAAGTGACCCACACTCCTTTTCAGCCATCAGTCTAAAAGTCAGGTTAATATAATTAAACCCTTGGACACAGTTTATTAATAACTTTTCAGAAGGCTTTCAGAATCTAAACTGCATTTAGCTCTGCAGAGCCAGTTGGTGGTTAAGCTTTTGTTTTACTCAAGTAAAACTCATCCAATTCCAACACCCAGATAATTCTGTAAGCCACACAAAATCAACCTGCTAAAACACAAAATTTCTGAGGATAACAAGGAAAGCCGCCTCTCAGAACTGTGCTGGATTTTAAACTTGTTAAATTTATTGTCATCTCTTTGAAACAATATCAGTGCTTGACTAACAGTTATAGAACCAAATAACCTTGGTTTGAATTTTGACTCTCGCACTAAGATCAGACAAGTTGCACTACTGAGAACAATGTAATTAAAATTGCACCATGTAATCTTACTCTGCACAGTCATTCCCAGAACAGTTTCTATTCACATCAAACAAAGGCTTTTATACTTTAAAGAAAGACAAGCTTTGGTATCTTCCACAAAAGAACTGACCTGAGGGAAAGTATATTCTGTCAGTCAGGATCACTTATAGGCAACCTGAAATTTGTTTACATAGATAAACCAAGGGAAGAACATGAGGCTACTGAAGTTTGTGCCTCTTTTAATAACTAAGGAACAATGAAAAAAAAAAAAAAAAACAAAAAACCCAAACCAAACCAAAAGCAAGAGAAAACACAAACAGCTCAATAGCGATTATTTGATGATCTGAGTGATGCTGTTATTCACGTTTGCTACTGAAATGGGTGAAATTGCTCCACACTTAAACAAATACTGCACATGAAGCAGATGACAATGAAAAGTTGTGTCAATTCACACAATCTACATTTCAGATATGAACTCTGCTTCTTTGGGCCGTTTGCTGCTGGCTGGTTGTCACAGGGGGGTGTCCCACCTTCATCTGGCACCACTGGAACCACCAGTTAGGACTGGGATCAAGGCAGTGATGATCCCAAGCCTGTTTGTCACCTTCAGGAACAAGGATCAGGCCCTTAACTGGCAGTTTCCACAGAAAGTTGTGACCAGTGAATAAAATTGTGTCTTGTATTAAACTCCACAGTCAACAACAGGGTGCAGTGAAAAACCAGCTGAGAATTTTATTACTCTCTTAGATTTAATAAATTACAGTTATCTCTAAAATTATGTGAATTCCAGCTGCTATCATATCTGTAAACTCAACAAAATTTGTGTCAAAGTCAAAGGGAATAAAACTTGATTTCTCCTCTTCCCTCATTTCTCCTTAGGCTTGCTATAGAACCCACTAATGACAAATGCTCTGATGGCTGCACTGAGAATCACTCACACAGATTTCCTACACTCTCACCTCACTTTGCAGCATTAGAATGCAGAAACCTCAGCACAACTGTTTGAATAAGTGCCTCTTTTCCTTCACATTAGAATAACTATGATGATTATAATGCTTATGAAGTTTAAAGAGGTGAGATAATAATCAGTCAATCTTTACTTTGCTTCTGGTTATAAAGCCATTAGGAAAAAAAAAAAAAAAAAGGAAAAGAAAAAAGAAAAGAATGCAGAAAACCCCAAACCACTGAATCTGTACATTTTTCCAGCTCACATCCCCTCCCCGAGCATTAGTCTCTCGTGACAAATAAAGCTCTGTCCTTGTGTACACTGTTATCCCTCATTTGTGTTCCACTTTGCTAATGGCTACAATCGTGACAAACAGAGGATTCATCTGGTAAATGTGAGTTGCCAAAAGTTTTCAAGTGACACGATGTTATATATTTATACACAGGGCTGCTTAGCAACTTTGTAGTAGTTCCATGCAGGAGCCGAGGCGTAAATAAGTAATTATTCTATAGCAGAGTGCATGAGACATTTATAAAAACAGGAACAGAAAGGTTATCAGAATTCATCACCTAGCAACAAATATAATATCATCAGCTCCCCTGTCTAGCAGGCATCCAGCAAGAAATGCATTATAAACTCTGCAGCCTGGCGAGTTAACTTGGGAGTTTGAAGTTGAAATGAACTCTACAGCTAATTAAACTTAGCTCAGTGCTTCTGTAGGCTGCTTGTTTGCGTTTCAGCACATGCTTTATTCTGGAATAAACAGTTGCCATTCACTCACCCACAGATGGGTCACATTCAGACGCTGACAGAAGCCAAGAAAATGAGAATACAGAGACGCCCTACACTTTCTCATGGCTCCCAAGAAATCCAGACTGGCTGGTTAATGCCTGTAAATGCAATGCACAGGAGCAGTTCTGGGAACGTGCTGAGATCCCTCAGACTCTGAACATGATCAAACTGTAGTGTCAACATGGTTCCCCCAACGCAATTTTGGGGATGATTCCAATACAAAAGACTGGTTTTACAACTCCACACTTGTCTTAAACATTTCAAAGTGATGGATGTAATTATTCACCAGATTCGCTTAATAATAGACTAGAACTTGCAACAATGAATATTAACTAAAAATAAAATTAGTTTTGAAGTACCAAATGCTTTGTGTATTCAGTCTGACAGACAACTTTCATTCCCTCCCTCCTCCTCTTTCCCCTCAGTGTTTTACATAAATACTCTGTTGTTACAAAGCCTGCTGTCTGGAAGCTGATGAGGCTCATTATTGCACAGGCAATGGCTGCTGTTGTACTGCAATGTCGAGTGATAGACGTGCAGTGCTGCCACCATACTTCATTTTACTTTGTTCATCTCGCATGATTTTTGGAAAGCAATTCCTGATCACCACCTCCAAGCCCTTTTATTTCGCAAAACTCTTCATTAAAATTTCCTTCCAAAGCTGAACAAAACCAGATTTCATTACAACCCTGAAAGATGTCCATTACTGCTTTGAAGTTCTGCCAGAGACAAGTCTGGATTGGGAACATTCTTCAGCAGTGAAGCTTTCACAGAAGAGTAAATTACAGACAGAGAAATGGATCCTGAACTGGCAAAAACAACAAGTCCTTCCATCCATTTCCTAGACATGGAACAGTTATCTGAGATGAATTCCAACTCCAATAGATGAGACCATTTCCTCAGAGGAGCTGGACCCAGCAGCCCTGGCTTAGTGCAGGTAGATTACCTGGCCAACCATGACAAGCAATCAAGAAATAAAATATAGGCTCTTTAGATCCCCCACGTCTGCTCCTGCCTTTGCAGACCAATCCTCTGTATTTGTACACTCCGTCTCTGGGCTCCCCCTCATGACTCACATCCCAGGGGCACATTCCCAAAGGAGCAGCCTGGAGGAACGTGCTCAGCTCTTGGGGAAGAGTTTCTCTTGCCTGGTTCCCATGCCTGCCTCCCACCCCCTCTCCTGGTGACACAGCCTTTCCATACAACATTCCCATACATAACTTGTGCTGCTCAGCTGAGGTTCTTTTCCAGACTTGCTTCCCAATTATTCATTCCTCCTCCAGCTTTGCAAACTACCAAAGGAGTAAACATTATTTTACAACTGCATTCACTTGCTGTTGCAGGAGGAGACAGCATTTATCCTCCTTTTCCTTTTAGAGTGCCTAGAATACCCTCCTTTACAGCCATGAAAAATAAACCAACTTTTATCTGTGTTAACATGATGGGAGCTGCAGGTAAATTGCTCATTTGAGGTCACACAGCAGCACTTCCACAGAGCCATGGAATAGTTCAGGTTGGAAATGACCTTTGAGATCAAGTCCAGCCTCCAGCCCAGTGCCACCAGCCCGTCCATCATTAAACCATGCCCACAAGTGACACATCCACAGGTTTTTCCAGGGATGGTGGCTCCACCACCTCCCTGAGAAGTCTGTTCCTAAACTTTACAATCATTTCTGTGAAGGAATTGCTGCAGAGCTCAGGATGGCTCTCTCCACTGCCCATAGCTCTGCAGGGCACTGCTCTCCTATAAAGTTGGAATCACCGCACTGGGTGAAGGTGCATGTATCCCAGAAAAACAGCATTTGGACACAAGCATGGCCTAGGAAGAAACTTGGAAGTGCCAAAATCATCAGTCACCACACTCAAAATATTCTCAGGAATTGGAAGCACCAATTGACAATAGACAGTGCCACAAAAACTGCCATTCTCAGGGATAGAAAAGCTGTCCATAGGTCAAGCATCTTAAATTTATTTCATTGTCTCCATCTACAGAAGCCATCAGGTTTTTATTTGTACTGGAATGGGGTTTGGCTACAAGTATTAAAAATTAATTTGTTCAAAATGCATCCTGTGATCTAGAGAAACCAGGACAGCCACAGAAACTCCTTGAGAAAGTTCATCTCAAGGGTAAACACATGTATAAAGTGTTAAAAATGTTAGACAAGGATGATCAAATTGATTAAATAAGAATGTTTGAAGGTCAGTAGTACCAACATGAACATGCACATGCTGAATGTAGACAATATTATTTTAAAACACAAATTATTGCATTTAACTGTTATTAGGAATGGAAAAAAATGCACCAAAGAGGATTCAAATTCCACATCTCTACTCCCACTCCCAGACAGGCAGTATTTATAAACATGGACCAGCCTCCTAACAGGCAGACACCAGTTCTCCCCAGCTAGCACAAATGACACAACATGGAATAACACCAGCAGAAAAAACCAAGAACCAGAAATTAGATTCTGCAAAAAGTTACAAGATTGTGGATAAGAGATAAATGGAAAGGAAATGCACATATTCCAAATGAAAGTGTTACTGATCATTTGAGCAAGTCCTGTAATTCTTAGGCCACAGGAGAGCTGGAGAGTTCATTAGTGGTGAGAGTGTTTGATTCTGTGTGATGGAAAATGCTGCACCCAAAATGAGTGTCCTGATTTCTGAGCTGGTGGAGAAAGAGAATATCAGCACTAGACTTTGGTAAGAGGATCATGTGGGATTTATTTAATTCTACCTTCACCAATTATTCCCGTTATGACTTTTTATTCTAGGACAGACAAAAATAAATGTTGATATTAAGAGATTTTTCAAAATTTTTTTAAATTGAGCAAGGGGGAAACAACCACCAAAAACCTCCCATAGATTTCCAAATTTAAACAAATGTCTGGGTGAAAAAGCAATTGTTCTTACACATGCACAAGGTGAATTATGAGATATTACTCCAATAAACTGATGTGTAATACTGCTCAAGAGCTGTGTCAGAAACAGAATTTCATTACGAAAAAAAAAAAGCTTTACTAGATCTACAAAATAGTGCTCATTAAAGCACCATCACCTTCAAACCAGTAAAAGTATTTAGTGTTCTTTATCTTGTTTCAAGCAAAGTCAAAGCCATCCAGATAAACAATTTTTCTATTTTAACTATCTCCTGTAACTTTTTTTACACAGACCCCATATCCATTCTATGTGAAAACAAACACTGGTGCTGTGTAAATTCATTTCTTGTTTATTAAAATAATATCACAGTCCCACAGGCACAGAAGGGAATTAGGAATTTCTCTTTTCAGATTTTACCTCCTCTATAAATCTTAAAACTTTATACATAGTTAATTAGAAACCGTTGCAGTGTATAACTCATCATTACATATATCAGCTAACATTTCTCATTAAGGCTACAGATTTTGCAACTGCAGCTGCTGCATGGCAAATAAGTCCTTTTTATATGTATCCTTCATAAAACAGCCTGTGCTGCACATTCCTATTGTTTTGTATTGTTTTAACAAACCACAGGTTTGTTATTTTTTCCCCTGGTAGATATGTACTTTTCGGCTATTGCTTTAAAACTCCATTTTCCTGAGAAGCAGGAGTTCAAATCCAGCACTTTATGAAAGCTCAAAAAAAAAAGACACTTCTTAGCAAACATCAGAGCAGAGCAAATAATTCACAACAATCATTTATTTATTGGATTTGCCATTTATTTTTCTATTCACCACAGATTGCTAAATTCTTATATGTAAATTATTCATGAATTTCTGCCAATGCTTCTGTCATTTAAATTACTGTGAAAATGGAGTTGCAATTATTCAGATTTCAACATTGGCTCTGTCATGTTTTTGGAGCACTGGTTCTGTTCCATGATTGGTTGCAACTTGCCAACTTGGAATATGTTTCAAGCACTACACTTGAGTACACAGTTCAAAATTTATTTTGTCAGTTCTATACTTGCAATTTGTGCTCTGAATATAATGTTTTCTGACATTTCCATACTGACAAAAGCTCTAGTGTAGACACAGCTATATCTTGCTTCAATGGACATTTCAGTGGCATTATTTCAGTCATTCTCAGTGCCAAAGCCATTACCAAAATCCATAGGAGTGAAGAGGAGGTTTTTGACATTAACTACCTCTGTGTTTTGTGCTGTTTATGGAGGTGCCTGGGTCAGGAGGGTTCTTGTGACAACCCCAGCTGGCTGCCATCCATAAAGTGTGTGCCCAGCCCAAAGCAGGAGCACCAGAGATCCCACCCCAAGAGCCCGAAAGAAAGGGAAAGCAATGGCAAGGAGCAGCCCTTCCAAGCAGGAGGGGCAGATCTTGGCTAGTAAACTTTCATTTTGGTCCCTGGTAGTTGTTTTACCAGGACCTGAGAGTGCTAATATCCATCAGCCATCTCCTTTAGGAGCTCACATCAGCCAGCAGAGAAAGACCGGAGCCTTGCTTGACGCGTTCCACAAGAATCTTTATTTCATGCCAAGGGTGGTCAAGCAGGATTCTCTCAGAACAAAGGGCAGACAGKCACATTTATAGGTTCAAGGGGGATTGAAACTACAGCCAATAAAAAGTTTATACAAAGAACAGCATCCAATCTGAGTGAAAAGTTCTAAAGGTGAACTGACCAATTACACAAACTAATTTCTAACCAATTATCTTCCAAAGTGTTAGAGTGTGACCAAATTCTTAAGGAATTTGGCTCAGCCTTGGTTTCTAGGAAACCTTATATATTATGGCAAGTTCCAGAGGCCAGGGGAAGATGGATTTGGAGGAATTCTATCATCCACATTGGCTCTTTGGTCCATTCCTTCCACCCAGGAGGGAGAATTCCGCCAGAGAGCTGTAAATCCCTTTAGCCAAATTATCCTGGCATCCCTGGCCTGCTCCAGCCAGTAGTCTCCATCCTTTTCCAGCACCTGGTGCTCATGGATGTGCACACAGGGAAGGCCTCACAATTCTCTGCCAAAAAATAAGAGGTGGGAAGCAGGGACATTGAGACAGTTCAGTGCCAACACAAAAGCAGAGCTCCCCCAGGGTCAGATGTGGCTGAGCCTTTCTCATCCTTCAGTTTCAAAGCCAGTGTGAAAAGTGATTCACCTCAGTGTTGGCATTACTGCAGAGCATCCCGTTTTCATCTCAAAATCTCCAAAGCTGCCTGTGCTGGGGATCTGCATTTGCACCTTTGCTATTAAAGCTTGGCATTGTGGCCAGTGACTCTCCTGACAGCAGACAAATGGCCTGAGGTTACACACAGAACAGGAGGGACAGGCAGGACAGGCAGAACAGGCAGTGACAGAAAATACTCCAACTTTCAAAGTGGTAACTCACCATCTTTTCAAACTTTCAACAGTTTTCTTCTTCCCATCTCTTTTCAGAAGATAAATCTGGGAAGAGGTTGTTATAATTGAATCTCCCAGAGTTAGCAGCAATGCATTTTACATGAGAGAGCCAGATCTTGCTTCACAGGGTTGAGCAGTGTTTGCAAGGCAGTGAAGCCCCATCAGTTACTGTGATACATCCCTCTCTCCTCCAAACAGCAAGCTCCAGCAGTGATGGAGGAGGCACTCAGTCAAAAAGATCCCAATTTGAAAGTCTCATCGTGTGAAATGAGGATAGATTATGTACAACACTCAGCCTGCTCATTTCAAGAGTGAAGTTTACCTAAGAAATGCACCTTTATATTGGTACAGACAAAATGTAGTCAAAGAAATAATAACATAATCTAAAATTAAATCGAATGTAATCTAAAAAGTCAACCTACATTACATTAATAATTGTAGCTGGGATTTGGAAACAAAGCAATTTTTAAGAGGATAGATTTTGTGTAAGTTTTTCTTTGAAGTCCCTGGGCAGCACATCAAAGGGGGAATGTAGCATGCTTATTCTCTAGGGATGGTTCTTAAAAAATCACAGAAACTCTATTGGGGACACACTTTGTCACTGCTCTCAGCAGAACAAACACAGAGAAGAAAGTTCTGTGTGTTGCTTCCAATGGAGGTTTGACCTGATTATCCCATTTTGGTACAAAGAGCAGCAAATTTGGAAATTAGTCACCTCTCTGCAAAAAATCCAGATTGTGTCACCCAGGAATTACCCAGTGAGCCACCTCACTGGGACCACCACCAAAGAAAGAATCTCAAGTTGTGCTCCCAGTTTTTGGTGGAAAGCAGGCTGGAGCCAGGACCTCTGGAGGGAGAAATGTCCATCTCGTTTGATTTCTTCCAACAGCCTCAAGTTTTTATTTTTTTATTTTCCAACAAGTGTTTCAATACCATTTCAACAGTACTTAGAGGAGTAACCTGACAGCTTTTGCAGCCCGGATACTTGTTACAGGAACAGATGTAAATCAGTTAAATTAGAAAAAAATCTAGATGGTGCACTGCAAAATTTTGTGCAAGCCACTTATGCCGCAGAAAATTGATTTTCCCGCAGGTTCTGCAGCTTTGCACTCCCTTTTGAAGTGGAGAAGCTAGATATATTTTTCTACATATATTTCTCTGAGCTAGAGCCCAGAACAGTTTTATATTTTGYTGAACATTTTCCAGCTGATTAATGTTATGTTTACCAAACTATAAATATAGGATGATGCCTCCTTGAAGAAGTGATTTAACTTTTCTCCTCTATTTTTGTAAATTGTTTTGCT
Organism: Turdus rufiventris; assembly: GCA_013186435.1. Lineage (NCBI taxonomy): Eukaryota > Metazoa > Chordata > Aves > Passeriformes > Turdidae > Turdus > Turdus rufiventris. Next base: position 2,380,838 of record PYHW01010768.1, on the reverse strand, counting down.
GTGTGTTTTTAAATAGATGGTGTAAACATAAAACTGAAACTGGATCCCTACATTACATTTTATGGAGAAATTTTCTTTTTAATAATGAGCAATATCAAAATACCAGTACCTATCCTGTGTACAAACACAACTCAGATCTTTAC